>JAKUCM010009921.1:0-13550 GCA_023374145.1 Lepidium sativum | reverse complement strand
TTTCACATGATCATGTTATATCCATGATACATTGGAAATAGTTGGAGTTGAGATTATAGAAAAACCAGATCATTGATAAGCATGCTCAAGAAGAATGTAATAGAGAGAAAATCCATTGGAGGGAAGTGTTATTGAGAATATTTGCATTGGTGAAAACTCTAGCTTAAAGAATCTTGCTTTTCGTGGAGAAGGTTAGACGAATTAAAAAGAAGGAAATCTACGCCCAACACCTTAGTCACACAATTCAGACTGAAATGAGTGAAATGCTTGCTAAGGAGATCAAAGTTATGATCATAAAGAAGATCCATGATTCGAAGTATTTTTCCATAATTATTTATTGCACTCTCGATATTAGCCACAAAGAGCAAATGACTTTGGTTATCCGATGTGTGGATGTCTCTACAATGTGAACCAAGATCGAGGAATTTTTTTGTACATTTTTGATTGTCAAAGATAAATCAGGCGAAGGGCTTTTTTCTTCACTACAAGACGCATTGGTTCGACTAGAGTTAGACATTGCTGATGTGAGAGGAAAGGGATACGACATTGGATCCAATATGAAAGGAAAGAACAGGGAGCTCAAAAGTGGTTGTTAGAAATTAATCCAAGGGCATTCTTCACACCATGTGGTTGTCATAGTCTTAATCTTGTGCTATGTGATATACCATCTTCTTCCACAGATGCTGTGTCTTTTTCGGAATTGTTCAAAGGATATATTGCTTATTTTCTTCATCAACAAATAGGTGGGACATTTTGACAGGGATGGTTAAAGGACAAACCCTTAAATCTTTCTCTCAGACACGATGGGAAAGTCATGCTGAAAGTATCAGAGCAATAAAGTTTCACGTGCAATGGCCCTAAAGGTTGAAAGTGTCAGAGCAATAAGTCAAAATAGGCTTAAATGGCCCTAAAACGATGATAATACTGCAAATATGAATGCAAAATGTGCTAGATAATGTCCCTAAAATATGCTAAAATGTAGACACATTAATAAACTTTAGTTTGTAAGTCTCCTTAAGTAAGAATAATATTAGTTGGGTTTTTTAGATAAAATAATTGTTAGAGGACTTCTTAATAATTGTTAAATCTCATGTTAGAAAACAATTTAATTAAACATAAGGAAGATGAATAGTCAACGACTCTCTCGTGAAAGATCTCCTCTTCCTCTTGTCCTCTTGCTACAAATTATTTTTTCACCTTCTCCTTCTTCAGAGTTTTTAGTTACAGCATTCAACTCTTTTTTTTAGTTCCTGCAACAAATTCATCAATTATCAATTGATCATTATCTTCAAGTTTTCGTAAAAAGGTATGTCAGTATGTGCAGTGATTTATTAGTAATTACTTAATTAGAAAGAAGAAGATGAGTGATCAACTGATCAAAGATTTGCTATTAGAGGAATAAATAATGGTAAATTATTCATAAAACAATCAAATAAAATAGTTTAAGTTTCTTTTTGTCATCTTGGTGAGTGGTGACTTGGTAAAGCACAAGCACTAACAGTGCTGGGTACTACAGCCAAAATAGAATCTTACGCTATCTACTATTTAGACAATTGATGTTGCCATATTGCTATTGTATCGGTTTTAAACATAATCATTTTTATGTGCTTGAAGTTTTGCTATTTTGGACATGTGGATTATTAAATTTGATTTTTGTTTCTATGCAGACAGGTGTGTGCACGGAACATCAAAAGCAAAAGCAAACCATGTGGAATAAAAAAGCGCCAACCATCGGAAGTGGAAAACAAGAATAAGAAGAAGAAACAAAAAGCATACATCAAGCCACTAGAAGGTTCTATGTTCAGGTATGTAAAGCAAGTTAAAAGTACCGACATTGGGATTTAGCTACCCAAAGAGAAGAAAATGAAGATGAGTATGTATATGATATTGGTTAAAATAGTGAGCTTCATAATTCAGATGAATGTAAAGAGACTCATCATGATGAGACTGAAAATCAAGGTAAAGAGGAAAAGGAACAGCAAGAGAAAGATATTTTTGATCCGAAAAATTGGAAAAAGGTTGATATGGGATTGAGGGATTTGTTGGTTCAAAAGGGTCCTATGATAAGACTATCAAGTCATTATCAGTTTCCGAAAGACAGTCTTGGTAGGCATTTTTCGCATGCATTCTATACAAGAGATATGGTAAATGGAGAAAAAAAGACAGGTGATGGTTGATATACTCAAATGCTTTGGATAAAGCTTTTTTCTGCTGCAAGTTATTTAAGCATGAAAAAAGGTGATGGTAACTTGACAACCCTGGGGTATAATGATTGGAGAAACTTGTCAAAAAGGCTTAAAGAACATGAAGTTTCACATGATCATGTTATATCCATGATACATTGGAAATAGTTGGAGTTGAGATTATAGAAAAACCAGATCATTGATAAGCATGCTCAAGAAGAATGTAATAGAGAGAAAATCCATTGGAGGGAAGTGTTATTGAGAATATTTGCATTGGTGAAAACTCTAGCTTAAAGAATCTTGCTTTTCGTGGAGAAGGTTAGACGAATTAAAAAGAAGGAAATCTACGCCCAACACCTTAGTCACACAATTCAGACTGAAATGAGTGAAATGCTTGCTAAGGAGATCAAAGTTATGATCATAAAGAAGATCCATGATTCGAAGTATTTTTCCATAATTATTTATTGCACTCTCGATATTAGCCACAAAGAGCAAATGACTTTGGTTATCCGATGTGTGGATGTCTCTACAATGTCAACCAAGATCGAGGAATTTTTTTGTACATTTTTTATTGTCAAAGATAAATCAGTCGAAGGGCTTTTTTCTTCACTACAAGGCGCATTGGTTCGACTAGAGTTAGACATTGCTGATGCGAGAGGAAAGGGATACGACATTGGATCCAATATGAAAGGAAAGAACAGGGGAGCTCAACAGAGGTTGTTAGAAATTAATCCAAGGGAATTCTTCACACCATGTGGGTGTCATAGTCTTAATCTTGTGCTATGTGATATAGCATCTTCTTCCACAGATGCTGTGTCTTTTTCGGAATTGTTCAAAGGATATATTGCTTATTTTCTTCATCAACAAATAGGTGGGACATTTTGACAGGGATGGTTAAAGGACAAACCCTTAAATATTTCTCTCAGACACGATGGGAAAGTCATGCTGAAAGTATCAGAGCAATAAAGTTTCACGTGCAATGGCCCTAAAGGTTGAAAGTGTCAGAGCAATAAGTCATAATAGGCTTAAATGGCCCTAAAACGATGATAATACTGCAAATATGAATGCAAAATGTGCTAGATAATGTCCCTAAAATATGCTAAAATGTAGACACATTAATAAACTTTAGTTTGTAAGTCTCCTTAAGTAAGAATAATATTAGTTGGGTTTTTTAGGTAAAATAATTGTTAGAGGACTTCTTAATAATTGTTAAATCTCATGTTAGAAAACAATTTAATTAAACATAAGGAAGATGAATAGTCAACAACCCTCTCGTGAAAGATCTCCTCTTCCTCTTGTCCTCTTGCTACAAATTATTTTTTCACCTTCTCCTTCTTCAGAGTTTTTAGTTACAGCATTCAACTCTTTTTTTAGTTCCTTCAACAAATTCATCAATTATAAATTGATCATTATCTTCAAGTTTTCGTAAAAAGGTATGTCAGTATGTGCAGTGATTTATTAGTAATTACTTAATTAGAAAGAAGAAGATGAATTATCAACTGATCAAAGATTTGCTATTAGAGGAATAAATAATGTTAAGTTATTCATAAAACAATCAAATAAAATAGTTTAAGTTTCTTTTTGTCATCTTGGTGAGTGGTGACTTGGTAAAGCACAAGCACTAACAGTGCTGGGTACTACAGCCAAAATAGAATCTTACGCTATCTACATTTAGACAATTGATGTTGCCATATTGCTATTGTATCGGTTTTAAACATAATCATTTTTATGTGCTTGAAGTTTTGCTATTTTGGACATTTGATTATTAAATTTGATTTTTGTTTCTATGTAGACAGGTGTGTGCACAGAAAATTAAAAGCAAAAGCAAACCATGTGGAATAAAAAAGAGCCAACCATCGGAAGTGGAAAACAAGAATAAGAAGAAGAAACAAAAAGCATACATCAAGCCACTAGAAGGTTCTATGTTCAGGTATGTAAAGCAAGTTAAAAGTACCGACATTGGGATTTAGCTACGCAAAGAGAAGAAAATGAAGATGAGTATGTATATGATATTGGTTAAAATAGTGAGCTTCATAATTCAGATGAATGTAAAGAGACTCATCATGATGAGACTGAAAATCAAGGTAAAGAGGAAAAGGAACAGCAAGAGAAAGATATTTTTGATCCGAAAAATTTGAAAAAGGTTGATATGGGATTGAGGGATTTGTTGGTTCAAAAGGGTCCTATGATAAGACTATCAAGTCATTATCAGTTTCCGAAAGACAGTCTTGGTAGGCATTTTTCGCATGCATTCTATACAAGAGATATGGTAAATGGAGAAAAAAAGACAGGTGATGGTTGATATACTCAAATGCTTTGGATAAAGCTTTTTTCTGCTGCAAGTTATTTAAGCATGAAAAAGGTGATGGTAACTTGACAACCATGGGGTATAATGATTGGAGAAACTTGTCAAAAAGGCTTAAAGAACATGAAGTTTCACATGATCATGTTATATCCATGATACATTGGAAATAGTTGGAGTTGAGATTATAGAAAAACCAGATCATTGATAAGCATTCTCAAGAAGAATGTAATAGAGAGAAAATCCATTGGAGGGAAGTGTTATTGAGAATATTTGCATTGGTGAAAACTCTAGCTTAAAGAATCTTGCTTTTCGTGGAGAAGGTTAGACGAATTAAAAAGAAGGAAATCTACGCCCAACACCTTAGTCACACAATTCAGACTGAAATGAGTGAAATGCTTGCTAAGGAGATCAAAGTTATGATCATAAAGAAGATCCATGATTCGAAGTAATTTTCCATAATTATTTATTGCACTCTCGATATTAGCCACAAAGAGCAAATGACTTTGGTTATCCGATGTGTGGATGTCTCTACAATGTCAACCAAGATCGAGGAATTTTTTTTGTACATTTTTTATTGTCAAAGATAAATCAGTCGAAGGGCTTTTTTCTTCACTACAAGACGCATTGGTTCGACTAGAGTTAGACATTGCTGATGCGAGAGGAAAGGGATACGACATTGGATCCAATATGAAAGGAAAGAACAGGGGAGCTCAACAGAGGTTGTTAGAAATTAATCCAAGGGAATTCTTCACACCATGTGGGTGTCATAGTCTTAATCTTGTGCTATGTGATATAGCATCTTCTTCCACAGATGCTGTGTCTTTTTCGGAATTGTTCAAAGGATATATTGCTTATTTTCTTCATCAACAAATAGGTGGGACATTTTGACAGGGATGGTTAAAGGACAAACCCTTAAATATTTCTCTCAGACACGATGGGAAAGTCATGCTGAAAGTATCAGAGCAATAAAGTTTCACGTGCAATGGCCTTAAAGGTTGAAAGTGTCAGAGCAATAAGTCATAATAGGCTTAAATGGCCCTAATGGCCCTAAAACGATGATAATACTGCAAATATGAATGCAAAATGTGCTAGATAATGTCCCTAAAATATGCTAAAATGTAGACACATTAATAAACTTTAGTTTGTAAGTCTCCTTAAGTAAGAATAAATATTAGTTGGGTTTTTTAGGTAAAATAATTGTTAGAGGACTTCTTAATAATTGTTAAATCTCATGTTAGAAAACAATTTAATTAAACATAAGGAAGATGAATAGTCAACAACCCTCTCGTGAAAGATCTCCTCTTCCTCTTGTCCTCTTGCTACAAATTATTTTTTTCACCTTCTCCTTCTTCAGAGTTTTTAGTTACAGCATTCAACTCTTTTTTTTAGTTCCTTCAACAAATTCATCAATTATAAATTGATCATTATCTTCAAGTTTTCATAAAAAGGTATGTCAGTATGTGCAGTGATTTATTAGTAATTACTTAATTAGAAAGAAGAAGATGAATTATCAACTGATCAAAGATTTGCTATTAGAGGAATAAATAATGTTAAGTTATTCATAAAACAATCAAATAAAATAGTTTAAGTTTCTTTTTGTCATCTTGGTGAGTGGTGACTTGGTAAAGCACAAGCACTAACAGTGCTGGGTACTACAGCCAAAATAGAATCTTACGCTATCTACTATTTAGACAATTGATGTTGCCATATTGCTATTGTATCGGTTTTAAACATAATCATTTTTATGTGCTTGAAGTTTTGCTATTTTGGACATTTGATTATTAAATTTGATTTTTGTTTTCTATGTAGACAGGTGTGTGCCACAGAAAATTAAAAGCAAAAGCAAACCCATGTGGAATAAAAAAGAGCCAACCATCGGAAGTGGAAAACAAGAATAAGAAGAAGAAACAAAAAGCATACATCAAGCCACTAGAAGGTTCTATGTTCAGGTATGTAACAGCAAGTTAAAAGTACCGACATTGGGATTTAGCTACCCAAAGAGAAGAAAATGAAGATGAGTATGTATATGATATTGGTTAAAATAGTGAGCTTCATAATTCAGATGAATGTAAAGAGACTCATCATGATGAGACTGAAAATCAAGGTAAAGAGGAAAGGAACAGCAAGAGAAAGATATTTTTGATCCGAAAAATTTGAAAAAGGTTGATATGGGATTGAGGGATTTGTTGGTTCAAAAAGGGTCCTATGATAAGACTATCAAGTCATTATCAGTTTCCGAAAGACAGTCTTGGTATGCATTTTTCGCATGCATTCTATACAAGAGATATGGTAAATGGAGAAAAAAAGACAGGTGATGGTTGATATACTCAAATGCTTTGGATAAAGCTTTTTTCTGCTGCAAGTTATTTAAGCATGAAAAAGGTGATGGTAACTTGACAACCATGGGGTATAATGATTGGAGAAACTTGTCAAAAGGCTTAAAGAACATGAAGTTTCACATGATCATGTTATATCCATGATACATTGGAAATAGTTGGAGTTGAGATTATAGAAAAACCAGATCATTGATAAGCATGCTCAAGAAGAATGTAATAGAGAGAAAATCCATTGGAGGGAAGTGTTATTGAGAATATTTGCATTGGTGAAAACTCTAGCTTAAAGAATCTTGCTTTTCGTGGAGAAGGTTTAGACGAATTAAAAAGAAGGAAATCTACGCCCAACACCTTAGTCACACAATTCAGACTGAAATGAGTGAAATGCTTGCTAAGGAGATCAAAGTTATGATCATAAAGAAGATCCATGATTCGAAGTAATTTTCCATAATTATTTATTGCACTCTCGATATTAGCCACAAAGAGCAAATGACTTTGGTTATCCGATGTGTGGATGTCTCTACAATGTGAACCAAGATCGAGGAATTTTTTTGTACATTTTTGATTGTCAAAGATAAATCAGGCGAAGGGCTTTTTTCTTCACTACAAGACGCATTGGTTCGACTAGAGTTAGACATTGCTGATGTGAGAGGAAAGGGATACGACATTGGATCCAATATGAAAGGAAAGAACAGGGAGCTCAAAAGAGGTTGTTAGAAATTAATCCAAGGGCATTCTTCACACCATGTGGTTGTCATAGTCTTAATCTTGTGCTATGTGATATACCATCTTCTTCCACAGATGCTGTGTCTTTTTCGGAATTGTTCAAAGGATATATTGCTTATTTTCTTCATCAACAAATAGGTGGGACATTTTGACAGGGATGGTAAAAGGGCAAACCCTTAAATCTTTCTCTCACACACGATGGGAAAGTCATGCTGAAAGTATCAGAGCAATAAAGTTTCACGTGCAATGACCCTAAAAGTTGAAAGTGTCAGAGTAATAAGTCATAATAGGCTTAAATGGCCCTAAAACGATGATAATACTGCAAATATGAATGCAAAATGTGCTAGATAATGTCCCTAAAATATGCTAAAATGTAGACACATTAATAAACTTTAGTTTGTAAGTCTCCTTAAGTAAGAATAATATTAGTTGGGTTTTTTAGATAAAATAATTGTTAGAGGACTTCTTAATAATTGTTAAATCTCATGTTAGAAAACAATTTAATTAAACATAAGGAAGATGAATAGTCAACAACCCTCTCGTGAAAGATCTCCTCTTCCTCTTGTCCTCTTGCTATAAATTATTTTTTCACCTTCTCCATCTTCAGAGTTTTTAGTTACAGCATTCAACTCTTTTTTTTAGTTCCTTCAAAAAATTCATCAATTATCAATTGATCATTATCTTCAAGATTTCGTAAAAAGGTATGTCAGTATGTGCAGTGATTTATTAGTAATTACTTAATTAGAAAGAAGAAGATGAGTGATCAACTGGTCAAAGATTTGCTATTAGAGGAATAAATAATGGTAAATTATTCATAAAACAATCAAATAAAATACTTTAAGTTTCTTTTTGTCATCTTGGTGAGTGGTGACTTGGTAAAGCACAAGCACTAACAGTGCTGGGTACTAAAGCCAAAATAGATTCTTACGCTATCTACTATTTAGACAATTGATGATGCCATATTGCTATTGTATCGGTTTTAAACATAATCATTTTTATGTGCTTGAAGTTTTGCTATTTTGGACATGTGGATTATTAAATTTGATTTTTGTTTCTATGCAGACAGGTGTGTGCACGGAACATCAAAAGCAAAAGCAAACCATGTGGAATAAAAAAGCGCCAACCATCGGAAGTGGAAAACAAGAATAAGAAGAAGAAACAAAAAGCATACATCAAGCCACTAGAAGGTTCTATGTTCAGGTATGTAAAGCAAGTTAAAAGTACCGACATTGGGATTTAGCTACCCAAAGAGAAGAAAATGAAGATGAGTATGTATATGATATTGGTTAAAATAGTGAGCTTCATAATTCAGATGAATGTAAAGAGACTCATCATGATGAGACTGAAAATCAAGGTAAAGAGGAAAAGGAACAGCAAGAGAAAGATATTTTTGATCCGAAAAATTTGAAAAAGGTTGATATGGGATTGAGGGATTTGTTGGTTCAAAAGGGTCCTATGATAAGACTATCAAGTCATTATCAGTTTCCGAAAGACAGTCTTGGTATGCATTTTTCGCATGCATTCTATACAAGAGATATGGTAAATGGAGAAAAAAAGACAGGTGATGGTTGATATACTCAAATGCTTTGGATAAAGCTTTTTTCTGCTGCAAGTTATTTAAGCATGAAAAAGGTGATGGTAACTTGACAACCATGGGGTATAATGATTGGAGAAACTTGTCAAAAAGGCTTAAAGAACATGAAGTTTCACATGATCATGTTATATCCTTGATACATTGGAAATAGTTGGAGTTGATATTATAGAAAAATCAGATCATTGAAAAGCATGCTCAAGAAGAATGTAATAGAGAGAAAATCCATTGGAGGGAAGTGTTATTGAGAATATTTTCATTGGTGAAAACTCTAGCTTAAAGAATCTTGCTTTTCGTGGAGAAGGTTAGACGAATTAAAAAGAAGGAAATCTACGCCCAACACCTTAGTCACACAATTCAGACTGAAATGAGTGAAATGCTTGCTAAGGAGATCAAAGTTATGATCATAAAGAAGATCCATGATTCGAAGTAATTTTCCATAATTATTTATTGCACTCTCGATATTAGCCACAAAGAGCAAATGACTTTGGTTATCCGATGTGTGGATGTCTCTACAATGTGAACCAAGATCGAGGAATTTTTTTGTACATTTTTGATTGTCAAAGATAAATCAGGCGAAGGGCTTTTTTCTTCACTACAAGACGCATTGGTTCGACTAGAGTTAGACATTGCTGATGTGAGAGGAAAGGGATACGACATTGGATCCAATATGAAAGGAAAGAACAGGGAGCTCAAAAGAGGTTGTTAGAAATTAATCCAAGGGCATTCTTCACACCATGTGGTTGTCATAGTCTTAATCTTGTGCTATGTGATATACCATCTTCTTCCACAGATGCTGTGTCTTTTTCGGAATTGTTCAAAGGATATATTGCTTATTTTCTTCATCAAGAAATAGGTGGGACACTTTTACAGGGATAGTTAAAGGACAAACCCTTAAATCTTTGTCTCAGACACGATGGGAAAGTCATGCTGAAAGTATCAGAGCAATAAAGTTTCACGTGCAATGGCCTAAAAGTTGAAAGTGTCAGAGCAATAAGTCATAATAGGCTTAAATGGCCCTAAAACGATGATAATACTGCAAATATGGCCCTAAAACGATGATAATACTGCAAATATGAATGCAAAATGTGCTAGATAATGTCCCTAAAATATGCTAAAATGTAGACACATTAATAAACTTTAGTTTGTAAGTCTCCTTAAGTAAGAATAATATTAGTTGGGTTTTTTAGATAAAATAATTGTTAGAGGACTTCTTAATAATTGTTAAATCTCATGTTAGAAAACAATTTAATTAAACATAAGGAAGATGAATAGTCAACAACCCTCTCGTGAAAGATCTCCTCTTCCTTTTGTCCTCTTGCTACAAATTATTTTTTCACCTTCTCCTTCTTCAGAGTTTTTAGTTACAGCATTCAACTCTTTTTTTTTTAGTTCCTTCAAAAAATTCATCAATTATCAATTGATCATTATCTTCAAGTTTTCGTAAAAAGGTATGTCAGTATGTGCAGTGATTTATTAGTAATTACTTAATTAGAAAGAAGAAGATGAGTGATCAACTGATCAAAGATTTGCTATTAGAGGAATAAACAATACTAATTATTCATAAAACAATCAAATAAAATAGTTTAAGTTTCTTTTCGTCATCTTGGTGAGTGGTGACTTGGTAAAGCACAAGCACTAACAGTGCTGAGTACTAAAGCCAAAATAGATTCTTACGCTATCTACTATTTAGACAATTGATGATGCCATATTGCTATTGTATCCGTTTTAAACATAATCATTTTTATGTGCTTGAAGTTTTGCTATTTTGGACATGTGGATTATTAAATTTTATTTTGTTTCTGTGCAGACATGTGTGTGCACGGAACATCAAAAGCAAAAGAAAATTGCCACCCGTCGGGAGTAAGCAAAAGCAAACCATGTGGAATAAAAAAGAGCCAACCATCGAGAGTGGAAAACAAGAATAAGAAGAAGAAACAAGAAGCATACATCAAGTCACTAGAAGGTTCTATGTTCAGGTATGTAAAGAAAGTTAAGCGTACCGAACTTGAGTTTAGCTATCCAAAAAGAAGAAAATGAAGATGAGTATGTATAGGATATTGGTTAAAATAGTGAGCTTCATAATTCAGATGAATGTAGAGAGACTCATCATGATGAGACTGAAAATCAAGGTAAAGAGGAAAAGGAACATCAAGAGAAAGATATTTTTGATCCGAAAAATTGGGAAAACGTTGATATGGGATTGAGGGATTTGTTGGTTCAAAAGGGTCCTATGATAAGACTATCAAGTCATTATCATTTTTCGAAAGACAGTCTTGGTAGGCATTTTTCGCATGCATTCTATTCAAGAGATATGGTAAATGGAGAAAAAAAGACAGGCGATGGTTGATATACTCAAATGCTTTGGATAAAGCTTTTTTCTGCTGCAAGTTATTTAAGCATGAAAAAGGTGATGGTAACTTGACAACCATGGGGTATAATGATTGGAGAAACTTGTCAAAAAGGCTTAAAGAACATGAAGTTTCACATGATCATGTTATATCCATGATACATTGGAAATAGTTGGAGTTTATATTATAGAAAAATCAGATCATTGAAAAGCATGCTCAAGAAGAATGTAATAGAGAGAAAATCGATTGGAGGGAAGTGTTATTGAGAATATTTGCATTGGTGAAAACTCTAGCTTAAAGAATCTTGCTTTTCGTGGAGAAGGTTAGACGAATTAAAAAGAAGGAAATCTACGCCCAACACCTTAGTCACACAATTCAGACTGAAATGAGTGAAATGCTTGCTAAGGAGATCAAAGTTATGATCATAAAGAAGATCCATGATTCGAAGTATTTTTCCATAATTATTTATTGCACTTTCGATATTAGCCACAAAGAGCAAATGACATTGGTTATCCGATGTGTGGATGTCTCTACAATGTGAACCAAGATCGAGGAATTTTTTGTACATTTTTGATTGTCAAAGATAAATCAGGCGAAGGGCTTTTTTCTTCACTACAAGACGCATTGGTTCGACTAGAGTTAGACATTGCTGATGTGAGAGGAAAGGGATACGACATTGGATCCAATATGAAAGGAAAGAACAGGGAGCTCAAAAGAGGTTGTTAGAAATTAATCCAAGGGCATTCTTCACACCATGTGGTTGTCATAGTCTTAATCTTGTGCTATGTGATATACCATCTTCTTCCACAGATGCTGTGTCTTTTTCGGAATTGTTCAAAGGATATATTGCTTATTTTCTTCATCAACAAATAGGTGGGACATTTTGACAGGGATGATTAAAGGACAAACCCTTAAATATTTCTCTCAGACACGATGGGAAAGTCATGCTGAAAGTATCAGAGCAATAAAGTTTCACGTGCAATGGCCCTAAAGGTTGAAAGTGTCAGAGCAATAAGTCATAATAGGCTTAAATGGCCCTAAAACGATGATAATACTGCAAATATGAATGCAAAATGTGCTAGATAATGTCCCTAAAATATGCTAAAATGTAGCCACATTAATAAACTTTAGTTTGTAAGTCTCCTTAAGTAAAAATAATAATAGTTGGCTTTTTTAGATAAAATAATTGTTAGAGGACTTCTTAATAATTGTTAAATCTCATGTTAGAAAACAATTTAATTAAACATAAGGAAGATGAATAGTCAACAACCCTCTCGTGAAAGATCTCCTCTTCCTGTTGTCCTCTTGCTACAAATTATTTTTTCACCTTCTCCTTCTTCAGAGTTTTTAGTTACAACATTCAACTCTTTTTTTTAGTTCCTTCAACAAATTCATCAATTATCAATTGATCATTATCTTCAAGTTTTTTTTTTTTTTTTTTTTTTTTTTTTTTTTTTTTTTTTTTTTTTTTTTTTTTTTTTTTTTTTTTTTTTTTTTTTTTTTTTTTTTTTTAGATGCTATTAGAGGAATAAATAATGGTAAATTATTCATAAAACAATCAAATAAAATAGTTTAAGTTTCTTTTTGTCATCTTGGTGAGTGGTGACTTGGTAAAGCACAAGCACTAACAGTGCTGGGTACTAAAGCCAAAATAGATTCATACGCTATCTACTATTTAGACAATTGATGATGCCATATTGCTATTGTATCGGTTTTAAACATAATCATTTTTATGTGCTTGAAGTTTTGCTATTTTGGACATGTGGATTATTAAATTTGATTTTTGTTTCTATGCAGACAAGTGTGTGCACGGAACATCAAAAGCAAAAGCAAACCATGTGGAATAAAAAAGAGCCAACCATCGGAAGTGGAAAACAAGAATAAGAAGAAGAAACAAAAAACGTACATCAAACCACTAGAAGGTTCTATGTTCAGGTATGTAAAGAAAGTTAAGCGTACCGAACTTGAGTTTAGCTATCCAAAAAGAAGAAAATGAAGATGAGTATGTATAGGATATTGGTTAAAATAGTGAGCTTCATAATTCAGATGAATGTCTCTCTC
>JAKUCM010009919.1:0-14192 GCA_023374145.1 Lepidium sativum | reverse complement strand
ATTGCTTGTTGGTGCTGAATTGCCATTGTCTTTTATTGAGTATGCTGCTTGGAAAACGTTTTGTAGTAAGGTTAGACTCCCTAGACTACGCTCTCGTAGAAATGCAACTAGAGACATTGTTGAGCTATATGTTACAAAGAAAGCTGAAATAAAGAAGCTTCTTGAGAATAACAAGCAGAGGTTGTCATTGACAACCGATATATGGGTAGCTCCTTATACTAGAGCTAGTTATATGGTTATAACAACCCATTATATAGATGCAAATTGGAAAATGAGAAAGTTAATCATTGGTATTAGGAATGTTTCCGATCACAAAAGGATTATAATTTCTAATGTGTTAACTGAGTGCCTAGCTGAATGGGGAATTAAGAGGATTTTTAGCATCACAGTAGACAATGCAACAACAAATGAAACTGCTATGAATAAATTCAAAGAACGGTTTAAGTTAGTGGGAGATGATGCCTTGGTTTTAGATGGAGATTTCTTACATCTTAGGTGTGATGCACATATTTTGATTTTGGTTGTGAACGATGGATTGCAAGAGATTGATGATAGTGTTTCTGCAGTTAGGAATGGAATTCAATATGTTAGATCTTCTGGAAATCGACAAAATTCATTTGAGTTGCGTGTAGATACTGGAAGAATCAGTAGGGGTAGTGTTCCTTTAGATGTTTCAACCAGATGGAATTCAACTTATCTTATGCTTACTCAAGCATTGAAATTTAGAGTAGCATTTGATAAGATGGTAGAGGAAGACACGCCTTACTATGCTTACTTTTTAGAAACAGTCGATGGAAAAAGAGGGTAGGACCGCCGACATCTAGTGATTGGGAATCAGTATAAGCTATGTTAAAGGTGTTGGTACTATTCTATAATAGCACCTTAGTCTTGTCAGCTTCTACATCGTCTTGCTCATATAAATGCTACATTGAGATCGTCACAATTGCTAGGAATTTGGGATCCTACTGCAAAAGTATGAATAAAGCTTTACAGAGTAAATCACAGTCTATGCTTAAGAAGTTAGATAACTATTGGAGTTGCTCTGAAATTAATAAGCTTATCCTTGTTGCCTTAGTTTTTGATCCAACGAGGAAGATGAAATTTGCCCAGTTGTGCTTTGAAAAGTTGTATGGTAAAGATAATGTTGAAGCTAATCTACTAAACAGTTCTGTCATGGATATTTTGGCTAGATTGTTTGAGGAATACAATGGCTATCTGGAGAAAACTACTACAGTTTCAGGTTTGAATTCATCTCAAACACATGGGTCTGAATCTCAATCACAAGATCTGTCAGCTTTTGATAACTTTGGACCAATTGATGTCAAAAATGAGCTTGGTTATAAGAAGATGGATTCTTTGTATAAAGAGCTTGTTTCAGAGATATGATTACAAGATTCTAGAACAGAATTATAAATCTATCTAAAGGAGAATGTAGAGAATCCTAATCTGATGGCATGTTCACATTTTGATGTTCTATCTTGGTGGAGAATAAATGTTGTCAAGTTCCCAGTTATGTCTGCAATTGCAAAGGATGTTCTTGCAATGCAAACATCTTATGTGGCTTCAGAATCAACATTTAGTACAAGTGGAAGGGTATTAAATCCATCAAGAAGTTGTTTGACACATCACACAATTGGAGTTTTGATGTGTCTTGAACAATGGTTAAAATGTGAGATTCACTTAAGTGACAAATAGCTTGTAACAGTTCAAGAAATGTTATTAGACATTGAGATGCAAGATGAGCTTATGAAAGGTAAGAAATCAACATTTAGTAACATTTTTGAATTTCCCTAATGTTTACTGACTTGTTCAATGTTTTTGTTTCATAGAATTTCAAGACTGTCAAGAAGTTTGTGACTAAGGAATCATGTAAGAACACTTATGTTTAGATTGTTTTGAACACTTATGGAGTAATTGTGTATGTTTTGAGTTGATTTGAACATTTGAAATGGATGTTTTGAGTTGCTTTGAACACTTATGGACTTATGGTGTATGTTATGTCTTATGTTTTGAACACTTGAAATGGATGTTTTGAACACTTATGATGTATGTTTTGAGTTGGGATTGAACACATATGTCTTATGTCTATCCATTTTTTTTCAAAATGGTAAACACGAACCGGTTCCTACCCGGAACAGGAACCGGAACCGGACCCGAACCGTTTTTGGTTCTTATACGGGTATTAAAATTGCAGACCTGAACCGATCCAGAACCGACAGGTTCCGAACCGGTCCCAAACCGATTGATGTTCGGTTCTTATTCGGGTATCAAAACCCTTACCCGAAATACCCGGACCTGATCGGTTCCCATTCGGATCCGACCCGAATACCCGAATGCCCAGGGCTAATCTTGATGATGATATCATTGCTTACTTCGATTTGATTCGGCTCCATTGACTTTATGTAGTCTGAGGTTCTATCTATGTATTTTTTCAGTTTGTGTTCCCTACATACATTATCTCTCCATCTCGAATTATAGATATAGAGTTTTGTAATTCCTTAATGCTTTTGGTATTTTTATAATCAGATGTAAAGAAATCATTTGTTTTTTTTTGTGTTTGATAGAAGTTGACCTATCAACGTTGTTAGATTGTAATAGATTTTCCGGTGACCAGTGCCTTTTCTTTTCATTTAATAAATTTCTATTTGTAAACCATGTGAGAAGCTTTTAAAGGAGCATGAATAACAACATGAAATGCTTAATCTTTAGAAGTTAACTCAGACAGTATAATAAAAGAGACTTTTTGTAGAGTTTCAGGATACAATCAAACAATGAATTCATTGGGAGATAGAGCATGAAGAACTTAAGGAAGCTCTGAATGAATCAAAGAAGAACATGTTGTCAAACATGTTAGTTAAGGTTAGCTTTGATATGTGTATCTCTTCATTTATCATAATCTTTATACGGTTCCCTTGCTTCTTTACTTACTTAAGTAACATTTATTTCCAAGATACTCAAAGGAAAAACTTTAAGCGCATGTTATTAGCTATTGACAAGCAGAACCATAAAAGGAATGTTTTGTGGCATCTCAGGCCATCCACATCACTTTGTTAAACTCTCTTGTAATGCTGTAGCATCAGTGTGTATTTTGCAAGACACAATTTTTTCTTCGGAGACAATGCCTAATAACATAGCTTTTGATTAATTTTGTCTATGTTTTGAACTTAAATGAATTTTTTATATTATAGAATTAGCTTGAGATCTATATTACTTATTATGTTTTATATGCACGTCCACTAACAACCTTTCCAATCTTGGTTTGGACAGTAGTAAATTATGTTGATCACTTTTAGGAATTGGAGAAGAAGAAACACAAAGACAAACGTAATGAATTGGTGAAACATAAAGCACACAATGGAACCGAAAGACTCCATATAACTGAAGATCTAAAACATGTTTCTGCTCAGTTTCTTTATCTTTCTTTATCTCTCTAAGAATAAGTAAAGAGATAAGAAACAAACATCAATCCATTAAGCTAGAGATTGAGTAGTTGAATGTGATGAGGCACATAAAATTCACTGCACTAATGAAATTGTGGAAACATTGGTAAGAGTATATATGTATCATAGTCTTGTTCTTTTCATTCATTCAAAAGTCTTTTAGAAGTTAGAACAATTATCTTTAAGGACCAATCTTGATACCAAAGAAGAGATGTAGACCAATCAGTAACTATGGAATCACTTATCTCAAATTAACAGATTGTGCATGAAAATAAAATAAAAGAGAAGTGGTGATATTATATTCTTGACCTCTTTAGTGTTTTTATTAGGTTCAGTTTCTCTTTAAGCATTGTTCTCTTGTTATTGATTGAGTTGAGGAAGTAACATAACTTTGCCATACAAAGTAACTTATGGCAAAACATAGTTACAACTTACTTTTTTTAAAAAAGGTTACATTTCACAATGATTTTTACTAATTTGAATTTTTTTTCATAGTTAAACTACATTCATTAATGTGGATCTAAAGCAAAAATATTTGCGTATGTGGCGGAGACATTGGAAAAACGGGTTGCGAATTGGACGACCCAGTTTCTATCTAAAGCTGGGAAGGAAATTTTAATAAAATCAATCATAACAGCGCTGCCAACATATGCGATGACTTGTTATAGGTTGTCTAAAGAGATATTGCGGAGGATTCAATCCGCGATAGCCAGGTTTTGGTGGGCAACTTCAGGGTCATCTGGAGGAATTCTCTGGAAAAAGTGGGAAGATCTATGTCAACCAAAATCTAAAGGTGGACTGGGGTTCAGGGTGTTGGAAGATTTCAATACAACATTACTAGCTAAATAGTTGTGGCGATTATTAGAATTCCCTGATTCATTGATACCCAGAGTATTTCAAGGGAAATATTATAGGAATCAGAATCTGCTAGACGCACAAGCATCAGCAGGAACATCTTATGGGTGGCGTAGTCTTATGTCCAGTAAGGTGCTGATCAAATCTGTTCTTATTAGGAAAATAGGAGATGGTAAACATACTAGAGTGTGGCAGGATCCTTGGATCCCGGATGTTAATCCTCGGCCAGCCGTTTGGCCAGAATTATGCGTCTTCCCAGAGCTGACGGTCGATCAGTTTATTGATCATAGTACTGGGAGATGGCGGGAAACGCTGGTCCAAAAATATTTTGAACCTAGAGATGTCGAATTAATTCTAGCAATTTGACCTTCGAGGGGAACATGTAGAGATAAGTGGAACTGGCATCCTACAAAGTCAGGAAGATATACGGTGAAGTCGGGATATTCTATTCTGGCTGAAACTAGCGGAGATACTCCACCATATTTTGGACCAAACTTTGATAATCTCTTTCAGAGAATTTGGAAGCTAAACTGTCCAAATAAAATAAAGCATTTTATTTGGCAATGTTTGTCAGGGGGTATATCGGTATTTCAAAATATGACCAAAAGAGTTCTTGGGGAGACCCTCGGTGCCTGCGATGTGCGGCTGAATCCGAGTCGATAATACATATGTTGTTTGATTGCCCCCCGACCCTTCAGGTCTGGGCATTATCCCCTATACCATCAGGCCTAGGGGTGCTAGAGGGAAGATCAATTTTCGGCTAACCTAGACTATTTAGGGTCGAGACTAACCGGTCAGGGAGATTGTGAAATGTTTCCTTGGATCATATGGCATATCTGGAAAGCTAGAAATGGGTTCTGTTTTTCGAACATCGATTTGGATCCCCGAACGGTACTGCAAAGAACATTTTCGGATTTCAAAGAATGGAGTCTTGCTCAACATGGGTCTATGGTTCCGTTAGACGTGACTAGGTCTAAGGCCGATTCATCAAAGTCGGCAATGATTTTCCCTACCACAGCCAATCAGTCGTTCACAAGATACAGATGCTTTGTGGACGCTTCCTGGAAAGACACCGATCAGTATTCTGGATTCGGGTGAATATCTTTTCCAGATTCAGTGGACGGATTATTATCAGGATCGGAGCGGGGACATCGTAGTCTTACGGTTCTGCACGCGGAGGTGGAAGCAGTCATTCGGGCCTTGGGGGCACTGGCAGAGCATCAAATTCAGGAGGTGGAGGTATCTACTGATTGTGAGACGGTGTGGCACATCCTCAACCATCCAGCGGAGTGGCCGGCATTTGAGACATATCAGGAGGAGTTCCAGCGGTTACGGTATAGTTTCCAGGTGTGCTCCTTATCTGTTATCCCACGGAAGCTGAATTCGAAGGCCGATGCGCTGGCACGGTTAGGACGCGTTGTTGGGCCTCACTCATGAAGCTTCTAATCTGCTTTCTAACCATATTACTTGTATGCCGTTGACAAAAAAAAAAAAAACTACATTCACTAATGCTGATATTTATCTCTCTTCATTTGATTTTGGTAGATATTATTTTCAAAGTCTAAAACAATTTAAAAAGGAAAATTTTGGGTATTACGAATTTTGTTCCACACCAAAGGTAGTTGTTAATTTACAAATCCTAAAACCCCAAAGTTCAAACCCTATTTAATACAAGTGGTATTAAATAAATATTTTATTGTGTAGGTTATGGTTGTAAATAGAGCCTCCTCGGTCCAAAAAGATAAAAAATAAGACAGATTTTTTAATCCAATAGCTCTCATTTACACAGAGTCTACAAAAACAAGGTATGATTATAATAATAAAATTTACATGAAATTAAATAAATCTTCCGATTTAAATTTATCAACTTCATTCGTATGTAAACGAGAATTACTTCTTATTGACCAAATTCTGATTTTCCCATTTTTCAAATGTATACATCATTACTAAGTCAACAACACATTAAACTGAAATTGGTAAATAATACATTTAAGAAGTATATATATATATATATATATATATATATAACTAAGAGATCATCATCAAAATCACAAAAACCATTCACACCAAATATGCTTCCTCTCACATACTCTTTTTCATTTGAAGGTCGTCTTCCTAACAGTCATATGCGAAATGAAACTTATCTCAACATCAAAAGACCACTCACACAATAGAGTAATATTGTTATTTAAATTTCTTTCCAAACAAGTAGAACACCTATATCATAGACCACCTTGACACATAATCTTCATTACTTTCTAACATACCATGACATAGAAGATACAAAAGCAACGAGTATGATTGACAACTTCATGGCATACATAGCTGATGTTGACATATCTACTGATTTGGAAACAGGTAACAATATAACAATATATCCAGCGTTAAATATTACACCTACCAAGATCGATCAAGAATAGACACAGATTTGGTCGTTGCCCTATTAAAATTCACTAAAAGAAATGACACTCCTGATGAGGAAACTGAAAAATTGCACTATTTGCCTTTAAACATTCAAAGGACGAAATGTCATTAATAATCTAGCATGCAACCACATCTACCACCATGATTGCATAACAAGTTGGCTTAACGCAAACAAAAATTATCCAATATGTAGGGCAACATATCTTTAATTTTACCATTTCAAATTATAATAAAATTATCTATTTCTGATTCATATACCTTTCTTTCTAGGAATACAACACAAATCACAAAATTTTGACAATTTACCCAACAAATAAACTACACATAAATGTTTTTAAACAAAAATCCGGGCGTAACCCGGTCAATCTCTAGTATTCTTAATTTTTGATTTTGTATTCTTAATATATCTGTTTAGCACGCCACGTGGAGAACTTAACCATGTTTTTCTGCTTTATACTCGTTTGACACGTGCTTCTTATGTCCTTATTTAAATGGGTCTCTATGAAAGGCCCAATTTTTAAAAGGTGGGCTTTTAATTGGGCTTGATCTATTCTAAGTAAAGTTCTGTGTGTTCGATATAGCTGAACCCGAAGTTTGCAGGTGACAATCATTGTCAAAAAGAGTTGCAACATTTTTTGAGTTTTGAGCTTCCCATATTGCCGTTTTTTCCGCAGTATTTTCGATAAAGCTTGGACCAAGTTCTGGTTTCAAAGCTTAAGATCCAAACGTTGAAGAAGGAAGAATCCGTTTACGAAATGGTGATCGACGCTTTCTGATTTCTGTGTGTTTTGTCGGTTTCTACATTTTTTTTAATTTTTCCTCTGCCGCTTATAGTCAGACAGCACCAAAACCTGTTTCCTTTACTCCTTTCTGTTTCGGTATTTTGATCGCATGTTCTTCGCTTTTTTCTTCTTATAGAATTGTTGTTCGTGATTACGTTGAGCGTTTTATTGTGACTGTTCATTGTTGCTGCCGTAAATAGGACTGGAGTGCGTAATTGAATTTCTGAGTTGAGTAATGGAAATGAGAAGCTTCTTCATTGTATTTAGGGGTTTTTATTATTTTTGAAATGTGATTAGAATGGAATTTTGTTTTGGTGGTGATTCGTAGGTTATTAGGTGAGAAATTATTATAATTAACTTGATTCTAATGGAATTGTATAATTGAAAATATGATTCTATTGTGGATCAGTTAAGGATATCGAATCTTTCCACTCTGTGATTGCTCAGAGTTAAGGCTTTATAATGTTCATTTCTGTAAAGACCTTGAAGGATTGTTCTTGATGTGTCATGTTGTCTTACTCTGTTGTTTCTGTTTGTTTTTGTAGTTGGAAGCATCTAAGGATGCAAATGTCATGCTAGTGAAGGAATGAAATTGTGCAGTTCTTCGTATCATAACTTTATGCCTGCTTAGACAGTAAATATCAGATAACAATCGGACAGTATATACTGTGGTAGGTGCTTTTGTTCTTTTCTTAATCAGTTTATACACAGTTTACCTTCTTTTTTTTTTTAATCAAGAATCTACATGACTTTGTAAACGGTTTTTAATGAAATCTTTATCTGTATGAAGACTCAAATCATGTACATTTCTCTTTTGGGATACAGTCGAAATATGAGAAGACCCAGTCACTTGATGAAGCTTCTGTTAACATCCATTTTTGGGGTTATTGTTGGTTTCCTTATGGGTATTACTTTTCCAACCTTGACCTTAACTAAGGTATAACTAAATCCTTTGGCTTGCTGCAGCATTTCTAAAATACCTTTTCTGTTAATTTTCTACTTGATTATGTCATTGCTTGGTGATGGTTTTTATCTTCTTGTTTTGAATATGGTTAGATGAATCTTCCGTCCACTTTGTTTCCCTTGATTGATCTTGCATACATTGAGAATAAATACACAGACATATCCAAGCAAAGATTATTTGGTGCTTGGTCTTCCAAAGAAAGCCTCAAACTCAAGCACGACATCCCTGATCCTCCCTATAATTATAATGACACTAAGGTTGGGATTTTCTGCTTCACTGCTTATAAGATTTTCTATGTATTAATCAAAAATCAATGATAGAACTTTCGAGCTATTGCAGATATGGGTTCCTACTAACCCCCGTGGTGCTGAGAGGCTACCCCCAGATATAGTCACGCTTGAATCAGATTTTTTACCTTCGTCGATTGTGGGGCGACCCTAATGAGGTTTATAAATCTGAATCTACTGGCTTTTATTAGATCAGTATGGTTTCAAGATCATGTCACATTTAGGGTATGTGGCATGCAGGATTTAGCAATCAAGCAGCGGTATCTAGTAACATTTACAGTTGGTTATGATCTAAGGGAAAATATAGACACTGTGTTGAAGAAGGTATCCAGACTCCCATACTTATTTTTCTTCTTTCCTTATTTTTCTCATTGTTTGACTTTACATTTCTCAGTTCTCAGATAATTTCTCTATATTGCTGTTTCACTACGATGGCCGGGCCAGCGAATGGGGAGAGTTTGAATGGTCCAAGCGAGCCATTCATGTGAGCATACGAAAACAAACAAAATGGTTAGTGTCGAATTTTCTTGTTAGGAAGGCCAATCTTCCTCCCAATAAAAGTTTCTAGTTGCCGACAGAGTTAAAAAAAATATTTTTTTGAATTTTCTGCAAAGGTGGTATGCCAAGCGATTTCTTCATCCTGACATAGTTGCCCCCTATGAATATATCTTCATATGGGACGAAGATCTTGGCGTGGAAAACTTCGATTCGGAGAAGTAATATTTGAAGCTTTTACTTCCTTTATGTGATTTCTTTTGAAGTTATTAAGATTAAAATTCTTTGATAGATATCTAGCAGTGGTGAAGAAACATGGTTTGGAAATCTCACAGCCTGGGCTAGAGCCATATGAAGGGCTCACATGGGAGATGACAAAGAAAAGAGACGATACTGAATTCCACAAGTATGATAAAGTTCATACGTTCTATATACGATGGCATTATTATATTTCGTGATTGGACTTACTTAATAACCGTTTTTATATATTCTTGCAGCCATTCTGAGGAGAGGGATGGGTGGTGCAGTGATCCAAATCTACCTCCTTGTGCAGCGTATGTTACCTTGCCTACCTATCAATATGGTTATTACTTTAGTAACACATAAACAAACAACTCAACATGATTGAGTTTCATATATATAGTGAATACTTTATTGTTCATTGCTTCTGTGAATCACAATCAGATTCGTCGAGATTATGGCTCCTGTTTTCTCCCGTAAAGCTTGGCGCTGTGTATGGCATATGATTCAGGTATGCAGAAGTACCAAATTCTGAGTCAGAAACTTTTTTCTCTGGTAAGTTCCAAATGGTATCTTGTAATTGCAGAACGATTTGGTTCATGGATGGGGTCTGGACTTTGCGGTTCGAAAGTGTGTCGAGGTCTACAACTTCACTTCCTTTTGGACACACCCATATATACATTTAGATATCTCTCTCGCGGATACTGAGTACAGTCATCTAATAAGCTTTTAAAAAAATTTCTTGAATTAATAGAACGCTCATGAGAAAATCGGAGTTGTAGATGCTCAATGGATTGTTCATCAAGGCGTACCATCACTTGGAAACCAAGTATGTTCTCAAATTCTTCTTTGCGTTATTTTCTGGATTACTAAACTAAACTTATTGCATTTCATGAATTGTCCTTAAATATTTTCTAAGTGCACAACTTCAAAAAACTACTCTCCTGCACTTTCAAGAGCTTAGAGAAAAACTGAGTTGATCATATAGTTCCTCATTCATCATAGATGAAAATACAGTAGAAATGCATTAGTAATCTACAATTCACACTCTATATAATATATATATGCTTTGCATAAAGTTGCTAAACCTTCCATTATTTCTTTGTGCATGACAGGGACAGCAAGAAGAAGGGAAACAACCATGGGAAGGGGTATATATCGATGCAAAGATGAAAGAGTTCTGAAGTTTTGTTGTTTCTGATTTCATATGTACTTCGGGATATATATATATATATATATATATATATATATATATATAAAGCTTATCCATCTGATGTGTATATCTTTTATTTGCGTGCCCAGGTTAGGGAAAGATGCAGAAGAGAGTGGACACTGTTCCAGGATAGATTGGATGATGCAGAAAATGCTTATTTTGAAGCATCTGCTCCCCCACAATGCTTCTTCACAGCGTCACCAGTAAATTCATTATGTAAGGAGGTAAATAAGGTCTGGCTATCAAATTCCAGTTTTGCTAGATATTTGTGTTTAAGATTAAGTAACAACATAGTACAAAGTCTCTGGTTTTGTTTCTCTTATACACTACATAGATTAATCGTCATAAGAATCAGTTTCTCATTCAAACTCAGTAAGCAATAGTAACATCAAGCATTGGATTCTTGTGCCCATGGAGGGCATTTGATTCTATCTATGTGTTCCAAACTCTCGACTATCAAGTATCGAGTCTATCTACCCATGGAGGACGTACAATAATCTGAGTAATTGAGGACGCTCCCCATCAGAGTACCTAGCAAACAATGATATGAACAAAACGATATGTTATCCCTGATAATAAAGAAGGGAGCCGCGCAGCCACAATGTCAGAAGTTGCAGAGTGGTCTTGATGATGTATTGTTAAACATCAATGCGAGGTCGTCTTTGATCTTTCCTCCAGGTTTGAGATACCTAACATTCCCAACTACACAGAAGATATGCAAAGTGACTCCACAATCTTCATAAGTGTAGAACCAAGTCTCTGGATTTGTTTCTCTTTCGCAAATATCACACCAGTACTTGCCACTTGCTTTTTCACCATAAGAAAGAGTGAGTGAATGATCATCATACCTTGGAAGCTTTAACATTGATGGTAGAGTGGCGCAACGAAAATCCAGAAAATAATTGCATTTGAGACAGCCTAAGATAAACCCTACATCAGAGTTGCTGCAATTATGGCATCACTTCTTGTTCTCATGGCCATATTTCCGTGCGTCGAAGTATATTAAAGGATGAGGATGGCTTCCATGAAAGAAAGACACAGTGATCGAACTGCACAGTAAGTCAAAGCTCCTGCTTCATCAGTATACATGAATCCTTTGCAGCAAAGCTGCAAAAAAGCCCCACATATTGTGTTGTTTTTGTTTCTATTGACGCTAAGAGTAAGTAGTCTTGGGCTTAGAACACGTCGTTACTTCTTTGGAAGATTGGCACATTTTTCATGGAGAATGAAACTGCAATCTGAACAGTTGTAGAATGCGTTAGAGTCAATGGGACTAACACATGCCTCACATAAGATGTTTTCCTTTAAAGCAATACCATCTTGATGAGACTTGGACTATGTTCATGAGAGAAGTGATTGATTGTGTCGTCATCATTCGTCGTATATGGTTCTATATCTTCGACCTCTTCAAGTAATCCATCAAGCTCTTTCCCATCCTATACGTCTTTCCGTGTTGCACATCTTGAGTGAAGAACATAATTAAGGCATATATAAGGAACATGAATAAGCTCCATAAGACCAATCAATCTCATCCAAACAAATTCTACATTGCCATTTTCCAGGGTCGAGAGGATACGTGTAAGAAACGCGGTGATCATGATGATTGATAGTGAATACCACGAGGTAAAAAAGCACAGCTTTGATGGAAGAACATGAGTCCACCTTGAAGAAAAACATAAGGAGAATGATCGCCTTTTGTCCCACAAGCATCACAGACGAATGAGATCAATCTTGGGACAAGTGTGAGTGTATGCTCATGGGCCTTCATATTCGAAAGAGCTCCTGGTCTGTGTGTATGATGAATGTGGTATTCAATCACAAACCCATATCCAAGTTGAATTTACAAATATCACAATGATATAGAAAATCTTGATCAGTCTGTCTTCCACACACATGCCATTTTGGCTTTGTGTAATCTGGAGCTCCTTGAGTGAGAAGCTTAAGAGAATGTCTGGTGTGAAATAGATGAGTGATCTCAGACGAGTCAAATACAGAGACACACTCATCATGAACCATCAACCTACAGAAGGGAAAAAGTAGCCAAATCCATCTGGATGACCACAAACTTTGCATCCCATCTGATAATCGAATTCAAGCTTAAGTAGATGATGATGGTGCTAAGCCATGTTCAAATTAGCTCTAGCACGCATGTCATCAACTATACAATCAATGTCCACATTGAGTTTACATGTTGAACAATGATAAAGGAGACGCTTAGTGGTTTTACCGCATATGTGACACTTAGGATCAGTGTGATCAGGAGCTCCTATTGTAAGAAGCTTGAGGCAATGTCCAACATGAGAACGATGCTCAAAAGTCTCTGCAGTACGGAACACAGTTTCATTTATTGTGAACCGTGAACTCGCAGTGACCACAGTGGAGGCCATCGCTATACGATCGATCTTCACAAGCATCGCATTCCAAGAGACCTCCACGGCGAAGTCCTTTTAATAGCTTCATGGGGGCTTGCGGTTATCAGAGGTAGAGAGAATTCAAAGATTGGTGTGTAAATGGATTAGTATTGTATATAGATTAATTTTGATGTTGACAGACCTCTAATAGTTCAAATTGCTAGTGACACGTAGTTAGGCTATGTCTTATTATTACCTTTGAAATAATAGCAGGTCGTCCGTAGACATAAGCCATATAAACCATGGTTTAGTGTATTTATATACCAGAGTTCAAATTTGCTTAGAGTTTATAGTATTCTATAGTAATTAGTTTATAGTATTCTATAGTAATTAATGTCAAATTTTGTAGAATTTATAGAGTTTATAGAGTTTTGTAATAATTAGAACCCAAATTTTTAGAATTTACAAATTGTATTAGTAATTATGGTCCAATTGTTTTAAAGTTTAGTGATGTTTTTAGTAAATAAGGTTAAAAATATATCTTCATGTTATTGTTGTTTAGGTATGATAGCGTTAGTTATACTGTTTGATTATCCTCTCACTTTACATAAATTTTAATTTCTAACACTAATAAATAAAAATAGTTATTATTATAAAAGAATATACTGAAAAAATCAAGTAGGATATTCATCAAGATCGGACCAACTCTGAATAATATAATATTTGGTTTGGGCGTATTAATCAAGATCATCGAAGAAAGAAACAGTTGGACAGCTCACATTGAGTCAACGGTGATAATTCTGAGATTAATCATTAAAAAAATTCACGTGGTTATTGTTTAGTCGTCTCGTGTTTCTTATGATAATGTTCTTATATAAATAAATTCACGTTATTGTGCTAAGATCATATCATAATCAAATGCCTCAACTATTGTTAATGGCATTTTAAAGAGTCAAGTAATTTCCATATTATATTAAATGAAGTTAGAAGAGATTTTTGGTCTTGATCTACTAACAATTTCTTTTTATCTTATTAGAGTTTGTTTCTTTGGTAGAAGGTCAAAGAACAAAGAGATCAAATTAACATATATTCCTCTATGTTTAAGTGACTAAGAAAATCAGTCTTGAGCATATTCCAATTG
>JAKUCM010009918.1:0-19571 GCA_023374145.1 Lepidium sativum | reverse complement strand
AGATTAGAATAAGTAGATTATATCTTGATTGCTAGTTACTCTCCCAGTGGATTGACACCATACTGTACTGCAATTGATTACATAAACAGTTTGGTATTTGAGAAAACACCGCAAAAACTTGTTTATCAGCTATGTCTATTGGTGAAGTTGTCATCAAATACTTTGGTTGAGTTATGAAACTAGGTTGCTCCTTAAATACATCCTTGTTCAAATAAACATTCTCCACATGTAGTTTCTTATAGCTAAATTCAAGGTTATGTAACGTCGTTTATACATGAGAAACTCTGCTATGGCTACTAAGAGTGGTGTCATAAGTTGCAACATGATCATTCTGGCTTTAATCTACAAGCTATGTCTATTGGTTAAGTTGTCATCAAATACTTTGGTTGAGTTATGAAACTAGGTTGCTCCTTAAAGACATCCTTGTTCAAATAAACATTCTCCACATGTAATTTCTTTTAGCTAAATTCAAGGCTATGTAATGTCACTTTTACGTGAGTATGTTTGTTATGTCAACTTAGAGTGGTGACATCAGTTGTAACATGATCATTCCGGGTTTAACCTACAAGATGTCTATTGGTGAAGTTGTGATCAACTACTTTGGTTGAGTTATGAAACTAGCTTGATCCATATAGCCATCCTTGTTCATATGAATCTTCTCCACATGTAGTTTCGTTTAGTTAAATTCAAGGCTATGTAATGTCATTTTTAAATGAAAAAGTCTGCAATGGCAACTCAGAGTGGTGTCATAGGTTTTAACATGATCATCCCAACTTAAATCAACAAGTTATGTCTATTGATGAACATACCATAAACTATTTTCATTCAATTATGAAATATAGATTGATTCTTAGAGCCATCTGTGTTGATATGAACCTTCTCAACATGTGAGTTCTTTTAGCTAAGTCAAGGCTATGTAATGTTGTTATTTATGACCAACTCTGCTATTTCAACATAGAGTGGTGTCATAGGATATATCATAATCACGCTGGCTTTAATATACAAGCTATGACTTTTTATGAACATGCCATGACTACTTGGCTGAGTTATAAAATCTAGCTTTGGTTGAGAAAGTTTGCTATGGAAACCAAGAGTGGTGTCATAAGTTGTAAAACGATCATTTCAACTTTAATATACAAGTTATGTCTACTGGTGAACCTATCATCAACTACTTTGGTTGAGTTATAAAACTAGCTTGATCCTTAAAGCCATACTTGTTCATATGAACCTCCTCCACATGTAGTTTCTTTTATTAAAGTCAAGGCTATGTAATGTCATTATTACATTAAAAAGTTTGTTATGGCAACTCAGAGTGGTGTCATAGGTTGTAACATGATCATCCCAACATTAATCTATAAGTTATGTCTATAGGTGAACCTGCCATGAACTATTTTCATTGAGCTTTGAAACTAGCTTGATCCTTATTGTTTCTCATATGATACTTCAATACATGTCAAGGCAATGTAACGTCGTTTATACATGAGAAACTCTGCTATGGCTACTAAGAGTGGTGTCATAAGTTGCAACATGATCATTCCGGCTTTAATCTACAAGCTATGTCTATTGGTTAAGTTGTCATCAAATACTTTGGTTGAGTTATGAAACTAGGTTGCTCCGTAAAGACATCCTTGTTCAAATAAACATTCTCCACATGTAATTTCTCTTAGCTAAATTCAAGGCTATGTAATGTCACTTTTACGTGAGTATGTTTGTTATGTCAACTTAGAGTGGTGACATCAGTTGTAACATGATCATTCCGGCTTTAACCTACAAGATGTCTATTGGTGAAGTTGTGATCAACTACTTTGGTTGAGTTATGAAACTAGCTTGATCCATATAGCCATCCTTGTTCATATGAATCTTCTCCACATGTAGTTTCTTTTAGTTAAATTCAAGGCTATGTAATGTCATTTTTAAATGAAAAAGTCTGCAATGGTAACTCAGAGTGGTGTCATAGGTTTTAACATGATCATCCCAACTTAAATCAACAAGTTATGTCTATTGATGAACATACGATAAACTATTTTCATTCAATTATGAAATATAGATTGATTCTTAGAGCCATCCGTGTTGATATGAACCTTCTCAACATGTGAGTTCTTTTAGCTAAGTCAAAGCTATGTAATGTTGTTATTTATGACCAAGTCTGCTATTTCAACATAGAGTGGTGTCATAGGATATATCATAATCACGCTGGCTTTAATATACAAGCTATGACTTTTTATGAACATGCCATGACTACTTGGTTGAGTTATAAAATCTAGCTTTGGTTGAGAAAGTTTGCTATGGAAACCAAGAGTGGTGTCATAAGTTGTAAAACGATCATTCCAACTTTAATATACAAGTTATGTCTACTGGTGAACCTATCATCAACTACTTTGGTTGAGTTATAAAACTAGCTTGATCCTTAAAGCCATACTTGTTCATATGAACCTCCTCCACATGTAGTTTCTTTTATTAAATTCAAGGCTATGTAATGTCATTTTTACATTAAAAAGTTTGTTATGGCAACTCAGAGTGGTGTCATAGGTTGTAACATGATCATCCCAACTTTAATCTATAAGTTATGTCTATAGGTGAACCTGCCATGAACTATTTTCATTGAGCTTTGAAACTAGCTTGATCCTTATTGTTTCTCATATGATACTTCAATACATGTCAAGGCAATGTAACGTCGTTTATATATGAGAAACTCTGCTATGGCTACTAAGAGTGGTGTCACAAGTTGCAACATGATCATTCCGGCTTTAATCTACAAGCTATGTCTATTGGTGAAGTTGTCATCAAATACTTTGGTTGAGTTATGAAACTAGGTTGCTCCTTAAATACATCCTTGTTCAAATAAACATTCTCCACATGTAGTTTCTTATAGCTAAATTCAAGGCTATGTAACGTCGTTTATACATGAGAAACTCTGCTATGGCTACTAAGAGTGGTGTCATAAGTTGCAACATGATCATTCCGGCTTTAATCTACAAGCTATGTCTATTGGTTAAGTTGTCATCAAATACTTTGGTTGAGTTATGAAACTAGGTTGCTCCGTAAAGACATCCTTGTTCAAATAAACATTCTCCACATGTAATTTCTTTTAGCTAAATTCAAGGCTATGTAATGTCACTTTTACGTGAGTATGTTTGTTATGTCAACTTAGAGTGGTGACATCAGTTGTAACATGATCATTCCGGCTTTAACCTACAAGATGTCTATTGGTGAAGTTGTGATCAACTACTTTGGTTGAGTTATGAAACTAGCTTGATCCATATAGCCATCCTTGTTCATATGAATCTTCTCCACATGTAGTTTCTTTTAGTTAAATTCAAGGCTATGTAATGTCATTTTTAAATGAAAAAGTCTGCAATGGCAACTCAGAGTGGTGTCATAGGTTTTAACATGATCATCCCAACTTAAATCAACAAGTTATGTCTATTGATGAACATACCATAAACTATTTTCATTCAATTATGAAATATAGATTGATTCTTAGAGCCATCCGTGTTGATATGAACCTTCTCAACATGTGAGTTCTTTTAGCTAAGTCAAAGCTATGTAATGTTGTTATTTATGACCAAGTCTGCTATTTCAACATAGAGTGGTGTCATAGGATATATCATAATCACGCTGGCTTTAATATACAAGCTATGACTTTTTATGAACATGCCATGACTACTTTGGTTTAGTTATAAAATCTAGCTTTGGTTGAGAAAGTTTGCTATGGAAACCAAGAGTGTTGTCATAAATTGTAAAACGATCATTCCAACTTTAATATACAAGTTATGTCTACTGGTGAACCTATCATCAACTACTTTGGTTGAGTTATAAAACTAGCTTGATCCTTAAAGCCATACTTGTTCATATGAACCTCCTCCACATGTAGTTTCTTTTATTAAATTCAAGGCTATGTAATGTCATTTTTACATTAAAAAGTTTGTTATGGCAACTCAGAGTGGTGTCATAGGTTGTAACATGATCATCCCAACTTTAATCTATAAGTTATGTCTATAGGTGAACCTGCCATGAACTATTTTCATTGAGCTTTGAAACTAGCTTGATCCTTATTGTTTCTCATATGACACTTCAATACATGTCAAGGCAATGTAACGTCGTTTATACATGAGAAACTCTGCTATGGCTACTAATAGTGGTGTCACAAGTTGCAACATGATCATTCCGGCTTTAATCTACAAGCTATGTCTATTGGTTAAGTTGTCATCAAATACTTTGGTTGAGTTATGAAACTAGGTTGCTCCGTAAAGATATCCTTGTTCAAATAAACATTCTCCACATATAATTTCTTTTAGCTAAATTCAAAGCTATGTAATGTCACTTTTACGTGAGTATGTTTGTTATGTCAACTTAGAGTGGTGACATCAGTTGTAACATGATCATTCCGGCTTTAACCTACAAGATGTCTATTGGTGAAGTTGTGATCAACTACTTTGGTTGAGTTATGAAACTAGCTTGATCCATATAGCCATCCTTGTTCATATGAATCTTCTCCACATGTAGTTTCTTTAGTTAAATTCAAGGCTATGTAATGTCATTTTTAAATGAAAAAGTCTGCAATGGCAACTCAGAGTGGTGTCATAGGTTTTAACATGATCAACCCAACTTAAATCAACAAGTTATGTCTATTGATGAACATACCATAAACTATTTTCATTCAATTATGAAATATAGATTGATTCTTAGAGCCATCCGTGTTGATATGAACCTTCTCAACATGTGAGTTCTTTTAGCTAAGTCAAGGCTATGTAATGTTGTTATTTATGACCAAGTCTGCTATTTCAACATAGAGTGGTGTCATAGGATATATCATAATCACGCTGGCTTTAATATACAAGCTATGACTTTTTATGAACATGCCATGACTACTTGGTTGAGTTATAAAAATCTAGCTTTGGTTGAGAAAGTTTGCTATGGAAACCAAGAGTGGTGTCATAAGTTGTAAAACGATCATTTCAACTTTAATATACAAGTTATGTCTACTGGTGAACCTATCATCAACTACTTTGGTTGAGTTATAAAACTAGCTTGATCCTTAAAGCCATACTTGTTCATATGAACCTCCTCCACATGTAGTTTCTTTTATTAAATTCAAGGCTATGTAATGTCATTTTTACATTAAAAAGTTTGTTATGGCAACACAGAGTGGTGTCATAGGTTGTAACATGATCATCCCAACTTTAATCTATAAGTTATGTCTATAGGTGAACCTGCCATGAACTATTTTCATTGAGCTTTGAAACTAGCTTGATCCTTATTGTTTCTCATATGATACTTCAATACATGTCAAGGCAATGTAACGTCGTTTATACATGAGAAACTCTGCTATGGCTACTAAGAGTGGTGTCATAAGTTGCAACATGATCATTCCGGCTTTAATCTACAAGCTATGTCTATTGGTTAAGTTGTCATCAAATACTTTGGTTGAGTTATGAAACTAGGTTGCTCCGTAAAGACATCCTTGTTCAAATAAACATTCTCCACATGTAATTTCTTTTAGCTAAATTCAAGGCTATGTAATGTCACTTTTACGTGAGTATGTTTGTTATGTCAACTTAGAGTGGTGACATCAGTTGTAACATGATCATTCCGGCTTTAACCTACAAGATGTCTATTGGTGAAGTTGTGATCAACTACTTTGGTTGAGTTATGAAACTAGCTTGATCCATATAGCCATCCTTGTTCATATGAATCTTCTCCACATGTAGTTTCTTTTAGTTAAATTCAAGGCTATGTAATGTCATTTTTAAATGAAAAAGTCTGCAATGGCAACTCAGAGTGGTGTCATAGGTTTTAACATGATCATCCCAACTTAAATCAACAAGTTATGTCTATTGATGAACATACCATAAACTATTTTCATTCAATTATGAAATATAGATTGATTCTTAGAGCCATCCGTGTTGATATGAACCTTCTCAACATGTGAGTTCTTTTAGCTAAGTCAAGGCTATGTAATGTTGTTATTTATGACCAAGTCTGCTATTTCAACATAGAGTGGTGTCATAGGATATATCATAATCACGCTGGCTTTAGTATACAAGCTATGACTTTTTATGAACATGCCATGACTACTTTGGTTGAGTTATAAAATCTAGCTTTGGTTGAGAAAGTTTGCTATGGAAACCAAGAGTGGTGTCATAAGTTGTAAAACGATCATTCCAACTTTAATATACAAGTTATGTCTACTGGTGAACCTATCATCAACTACTTTGGTTGAGTTATAAAACTAGCTTGATCCTTAAAGCCATACTTGTTCATATGAACCTCCTCCACATGTAGTTTCTTTTATTAAATTCAAGGCTATGTAATGTCATTTTTACATTAAAAAGTTTGTTATGGCAACACAGAGTGGTGTCATAGGTTGTAACATGATCATCCCAACTTTAATCTATAAGTTATGTCTATAGGTGAACCTGCCATGAACTATTTTCATTGAGCTTTGAAACTAGCTTGATCCTTATTGTTTCTCATATGATACTTCAATACATGTCAAGGCAATGTAACGTCGTTTATACATGAGAAACTCTGCTATGGCTACTAAGAGTGGTGTCATAAGTTGCAACATGATCATTCCGGCTTTAATCTACAAGCTATGTCTATTGGTTAAGTTGTCATCAAATACTTTGGTTGAGTTATGAAACTAGGTTGCTCCGTAAAGACATCCTTGTTCAAATAAACATTCTCCACATGTAATTTCTTTTAGCTAAATTCAAGGCTATGTAATGTCACTTTTACGTGAGTATGTTTGTTATGTCAACTTAGAGTGGTGACATCAGTTGTAACATGATCATTCCGGCTTTAACCTACAAGATGTCTATTGGTGAAGTTGTGATCAACTACTTTGGTTGAGTTATGAAACTAGCTTGATCCATATAGCCATCCTTGTTCATATGAATCTTCTCCACATGTAGTTTCTTTTAGTTAAATTCAAGGCTATGTAATGTCATTTTTAAATGAAAAAGTCTGCAATGGCAACTCAGAGTGGTGTCATAGGTTTTAACATGATCATCCCAACTTAAATCAACAAGTTATGTCTATTGATGAACATACCATAAACTATTTTCATTCAATTATGAAATATAGATTGATTCTTAGAGCCATCCGTGTTGATATGAACCTTCTCAACATGTGAGTTCTTTTAGCTAAGTCAAGGCTATGTAATGTTGTTATTTATGACCAAGTCTGCTATTTCAACATAGAGTGGTGTCATAGGATATATCATAATCACGCTGGCTTTAGTATACAAGCTATGACTTTTTATGAACATGCCATGACTACTTTGGTTGAGTTATAAAATCTAGCTTTGGTTGAGAAAGTTTGCTATGGAAACCAAGAGTGGTGTCATAAGTTGTAAAACGATCATTCCAACTTTAATATACAAGTTATGTCTACTGGTGAACCTATCATCAACTACTTTGGTTGAGTTATAAAACTAGCTTGATCCTTAAAGCCATACTTGTTCATATGAACCTCCTCCACATGTAGTTTCTTTTATTAAATTCAAGGCTATGTAATGTCATTTTTACATTAAAAAGTTTGTTATGGCAACTCAGAGTGGTGTCATAGGTTGTAACATGATCATCCCAACTTTAATCTATAAGTTATGTCTATAGGTGAACCTGCCATGAACTATTTTCATTGAGCTTTGAAACTAGCTTGATCCTTATTGTTTCTCATATGATACTTCAATACATGTCAAGGCAATGTAACGTCGTTTATATATGAGAAACTCTGCTATGGCTACTAAGAGTGGTGTCACAAGTTGCAACATGATCATTCCGGCTTTAATCTACAAGCTATGTCTATTGGTGAAGTTGTCATCAAATACTTTGGTTGAGTTATGAAACTAGGTTGCTCCTTAAATACATCCTTGTTCAAATAAACATTCTCCACATGTAGTTTCTTATAGCTAAATTCAAGGCTATGTAACGTCGTTTATACATGAGAAACTCTGCTATGGCTACTAAGAGTGGTGTCATAAGTTGCAACATGATCATTCCGGCTTTAATCTACAAGCTATGTCTATTGGTTAAGTTGTCATCAAATACTTTGGTTGAGTTATGAAACTAGGTTGCTCCGTAAAGACATCCTTGTTCAAATAAACATTCTCCACATGTAATTTCTTTTAGCTAAATTCAAGGCTATGTAATGTCACTTTTACGTGAGTATGTTTGTTATGTCAACTTAGAGTGGTGACATCAGTTGTAACATGATCATTCCGGCTTTAACCTACAAGATGTCTATTGGTGAAGTTGTGATCAACTACTTTGGTTGAGTTATGAAACTAGCTTGATCCATATAGCCATCCTTGTTCATATGAATCTTCTCCACATGTAGTTTCTTTTAGTTAAATTCAAGGCTATGTAATGTCATTTTTAAATGAAAAAGTCTGCAATGGCAACTCAGAGTGGTGTCATAGGTTTTAACATGATCATCCCCAACTTAAATCAACAAGTTATGTCTATTGATGAACATACCATAAACTATTTTCATTCAATTATGAAATATAGATTGATTCTTAGAGCCATCCGTGTTGATATGAACCTTCTCAACATGTGAGTTCTTTTAGCTAAGTCAAAGCTATGTAATGTTGTTATTTATGACCAAGTCTGCTATTTCAACATAGAGTGGTGTCATAGGATATATCATAATCACGCTGGCTTTAATATACAAGCTATGACTTTTTATGAACATGCCATGACTACTTGGTTGAGTTATAAAATCTAGCTTTGGTTGAGAAAGTTTGCTATGGAAACCAAGAGTGGTGTCATAAGTTGTAAAACGATCATTTCAACTTTAATATACAAGTTATGTCTACTGGTGAACCTATCATCAACTACTTTGGTTGAGTTATAAAACTAGCTTGATCCTTAAAGCCATACTTGTTCATATGAACCTCCTCCACATGTAGTTTCTTTTATTAAATTCAAGGCTATGTAATGTCATTTTTACATTAAAAAGTTTGTTATGGCAACTCAGAGTGGTGTCATAGGTTGTAACATGATCATCCCAACTTTAATCTATAAGTTATGTCTATAGGTGAACCTGCCATGAACTATTTTCATTGAGCTTTGAAACTAGCTTGATCCTTATTGTTTCTCATATGATACTTCAATACATGTCAAGGCAATGTAACGTCGTTTATACATGAGAAACTCTGCTATGACTACTAAGAGTGGTGTCATAAGTTGCAACATGATCATTCCGGCTTTAATCTACAAGCTATGTCTATTGGTTAAGTTGTCATCAAATACTTTGGTTGAGTTATGAAACTAGGTTGCTCCGTAAAGACATCCTTGTTCAAATAAACATTCTCCACATGTAATTTCTTTTAGCTAAATTCAAGGCTATGTAATGTCACTTTTACGTGAGTATGTTTGTTATGTCAACTTAGAGTGGTGACATCAGTTGTAACATGATCATTCCGGCTTTAACCTACAAGATGTCTATTGGTGAAGTTGTGATCAACTACTTTGGTTGAGTTATGAAACTAGCTTGATCCATATAGCCATCCTTGTTCATATGAATCTTCTCCACATGTAGTTTCTTTTAGTTAAATTCAAGGCTATGTAATGTCATTTTTAAATGAAAAAGTCTGCAATGGCAACTCAGAGTGGTGTCATAGGTTTTAACATGATCATCCCAACTTAAATCAACAAGTTATGTCTATTGATGAACATACCATAAACTATTTTCATTCAATTATGAAATAAAGATTGATTCTTAGAGCCATCCGTGTTGATATGAACCTTCTCAACATGTGAGTTCTTTTAGCTAAGTCAAGGCTATGTAATGTTGTTATTTATGACCAAGTCTGCTATTTCAACATAGAGTGGTGTCATAGGATATATCATAATCACGCTGGCTTTAGTATACAAGCTATGACTTTTTATGAACATGCCATGACTACTTTGGTTGAGTTATAAAATCTAGCTTTGGTTGAGAAAGTTTGCTATGGAAACCAAGAGTGGTGTCATAAGTTGTAAAACGATCATTCCAACTTTAATATACAAGTTATGTCTACTGGTGAACCTATCATCAACTACTTTGGTTGAGTTATAAAACTAGCTTGATCCTTAAAGCCATACTTGTTCATATGAACCTCCTCCACATGTAGTTTCTTTTATTAAATTCAAGGCTATGTAATGTCATTTTTACATTAAAAAGTTTGTTATGGCAACTCAGAGTGGTGTCATAGGTTGTAACATGATCATCCCAACTTTAATCTATAAGTTATGTCTATAGGTGAACCTGCCATGAACTATTTTCATTGAGCTTTGAAACTAGCTTGATCCTTATTGTTTCTCATATGATACTTCAATACATGTCAAGGCAATGTAACGTCGTTTATATATGAGAAACTCTGCTATGGCTACTAAGAGTGGTGTCACAAGTTGCAACATGATCATTCCGGCTTTAATCTACAAGCTATGTCTATTGGTGAAGTTGTCATCAAATACTTTGGTTGAGTTATGAAACTAGGTTGCTCCTTAAATACATCCTTGTTCAAATAAACATTCTCCACATGTAGTTTCTTATAGCTAAATTCAAGGCTATGTAACGTCGTTTATACATGAGAAACTCTGCTATGGCTACTAAGAGTGGTGTCATAAGTTGCAACATGATCATTCCGGCTTTAATCTACAAGCTATGTCTATTGGTTAAGTTGTCATCAAATACTTTGGTTGAGTTATGAAACTAGGTTGCTCCGTAAAGACATCCTTGTTCAAATAAACATTCTCCACATGTAATTTCTTTTAGCTAAATTCAAGGCTATGTAATGTCACTTTTACGTGAGTATGTTTGTTATGTCAACTTAGAGTGGTGACATCAGTTGTAACATGATCATTCCGGCTTTAACCTACAAGATGTCTATTGGTGAAGTTGTGATCAACTACTTTGGTTGAGTTATGAAACTAGCTTGATCCATATAGCCATCCTTGTTCATATGAATCTTCTCCACATGTAGTTTCTTTTAGTTAAATTCAAGGCTATGTAATGTCATTTTTAAATGAAAAAGTCTGCAATGGCAACTCAGAGTGGTGTCATAGGTTTTAACATGATCATCCCAACTTAAATCAACAAGTTATGTCTATTGATGAACATACCATAAACTATTTTCATTCAATTATGAAATATAGATTGATTCTTAGAGCCATCCGTGTTGATATGAACCTTCTCAACATGTGAGTTCTTTTAGCTAAGTCAAAGCTATGTAATGTTGTTATTTATGACCAAGTCTGCTATTTCAACATAGAGTGGTGTCATAGGATATATCATAATCACGCTGGCTTTAATATACAAGCTATGACTTTTTATGAACATGCCATGACTACTTTGGTTGAGTTATAAAATCTAGTTTTGGTTGAGAAAGTTTGCTATGGAAACCAAGAGTGTTGTCATAAATTGTAAAACGATCATTCCAACTTTAATATACAAGTTATGTCTACTGGTGAACCTATCATCAACTACTTTGGTTGAGTTATAAAACTAGCTTGATCCTTAAAGCCATACTTGTTCATATGAACCTCCTCCACATGTAGTTTCTTTTATTAAATTCAAGGCTATGTAATGTCATTTTTACATTAAAAAGTTTGTTATGGCAACTCAGAGTGGTGTCATAGGTTGTAACATGATCATCCCAACTTTAATCTATAAGTTATGTCTATAGGTGAACCTGCCATGAAGTATTTTCATTGAGCTTTGAAACTAGCTTGATCCTTATTGTTTCTCATATGATACTTCAATACATGTCAAGGCAATGTAACGTCGTTTATACATGAGAAACTCTGCTATGGCTACTAAGAGTGGTGTCATAAGTTGCAACATGATCATTCCGGCTTTAATCTACAAGCTATGTCTATTGGTTAAGTTGTCATCAAATACTTTGGTTGAGTTATGAAACTAGGTTGCTCCGTAAAGACATCCTTGTTCACATAAACATTCTCCACATATAATTTCTTTTAGCTAAATTCAAAGCTATGTAATGTCACTTTTACGTGAGTATGTTTGTTATGTCAACTTAGAGTGGTGACATCAGTTGTAACATGATCATTCCGGCTTTAACCTACAAGATGTCTATTGGTGAAGTTGTGATCAACTACTTTGGTTGAGTTATGAAACTAGCTTGATCCATATAGCCATCCTTGTTCATATGAATCTTCTCCACATGTAGTTTCTTTTAGTTAAATTCAAGGCTATGTAATGTCATTTTTAAATGAAAAAGTCTGCAATGGCAACTCAGAGTGGTGTCATAGGTTTTAACATGATCATCCCAACTTAAATCAACAAGTTATGTCTATTGATGAACATACCATAAACTATTTTCATTCAATTATGAAATATAGATTGATTCTTAGAGCCATCCGTGTGTATATGAACCTTCTCAACATGTGAGTTCTTTTAGCTAAGTCAAAGCTATGTAATGTTGTTATTTATGACCAAGTCTGCTATTTCAACATAGAGTGGTGTCATAGGATATATCATAATCACGCTGGCTTTAATATACAAGCTATGACTTTTTATGAACATGCCATGACTACTTTGGTTGAGTTATAAAATCTAGCTTTGGTTGAGAAAGTTTGCTATGGAAACCAAGAGTGTTGTCATAAATTGTAAAACGATCATTCCAACTTTAATATACAAGTTATGTCTACTGGTGAACCTATCATCAACTACTTTGGTTGAGTTATAAAACTAGCTTGATCCTTAAAGCCATACTTGTTCATATGAACCTCCTCCACATGTAGTTTCTTTTATTAAATTCAAGGCTATGTAATGTCATTTTTACATTAAAAAGTTTGTTATGGCAACTCAGAGTGGTGTCATAGGTTGTAACATGATCATCCCAACTTTAATCTATAAGTTATGTCTATAGGTGAACCTGCCATGAACTATTTTCATTGAGCTTTGAAACTAGCTTGATCCTTATTGTTTCTCATATGATACTTCAATACATGTCAAGGCAATGTAACGTCGTTTATACATGAGAAACTCTGCTATGGCTACTAAGAGTGGTGTCACAAGTTGCAACATGATCACTCCGGCTTTAATCTACAAGCTATGTCTATTGGTTAAGTTGTCATCAAATACTTTGGTTGAGTTATGAAGCTAGGTTGCTCCGTAAAGACATCCTTGTTCAAATAAACATTCTCCACATATAATTTCTTTTAGCTAAATTCAAAGCTATGTAATGTCACTTTTACATGAGTATGTTTGTTATGTCAACTTAGAGTGGTGACATCAGTTGTAACATGATCATTCCGGCTTTAACCTACAAGATGTCTATTGGTGAAGTTGTGATAAACTACTTTGGTTGAGTTATGAAACTAGCTTGATCCATATAGCCATCCTTGTTCATATGAATCTTCTCCACATGTAGTTTCTTTTAGTTAAATTCAAGGCTATGTAATGTCATTTTTAAATGAAAAAGTCTGCAATGGCAACTCAGAGTGGTGTCATAGGTTTTAACATGATCATCCCAACTTAAATCAACAAGTTATGTCTATTGATGAACATACCATAAACTATTTTCATTCAATTATGAAATATAGATTGATTCTTAGAGCCATCCGTGTTGATATGAACCTTCTCAACATGTGAGTTCTTTTAGCTAAGTCAAGGCTATGTAATGTTGTTATTTATGACCAAGTCTGCTATTTCAACATAGAGTGGTGTCATAGGATATATCATAATCACGCTGGCTTTAATATACAAGCTATGACTTTTTATGAACATGCCATGACTACTTTGGTTGAGTTATAAAATCTAGCTTTGGTTGAGAAAGTTTGCTATGGAAACCAAGAGTGGTGTCATAAGTTGTAAAACGATCATTCCAACTTTAATATACAAGTTATGTCTACTGGTGAACCTATCATCAACTACTTTGGTTGAGTTATAAAACTAGCTTGATCCTTAAAGCCATACTTGTTCATATGAACCTCCTCCACATGTAGTTTCTTTTATTAAATTCAAGGCTATGTAATGTCATTTTTACATTAAAAAGTTTGTTATGGCAACTCAGAGTGGTGTCATAGGTTGTAACATGATCATCCCAACTTTAATCTATAAGTTATGTCTATAAGTGAACCTGCCATGAACTATTTTCATTGAGCTTTGAAACTAGCTTGATCCTTATTGTTTCTCATATGATACTTCAATACATGTCAAGGCAATGTAACGTCGTTTATACATGAGAAACTTTGCTATGGCTACTAAGAGTGGTGTCACAAGTTGCAACATGATCATTCCGGCTTTAATCTACAAGCTATGTCTATTGGTGAAGTTGTCATCAAATACTTTGGTTGAGTTATGAAACTAGGTTGCTCCTTAAATACATCCTTGTTCAAATAAACATTCTCCACATGTAGTTTCTTATAGCTAAATTCAAGGCTATGTAACGTCGTTTATACATGAGAAACTCTGCTATGGCTACTAAGAGTGGTGTCATAAGTTGCAACATGATCATTCCGGCTTTAATCTACAAGCTATGTCTATTGGTTAAGTTGTCATCAAATACTTTGGTTGAGTTATGAAACTAGGTTGCTCCGTAAAGACATCCTTGTTCAAATAAACATTCTCCACATGTAATTTCTTTTAGCTAAATTCAAGGCTATGTAATGTCACTTTTACGTGAGTATGTTTGTTATGTCAACTTAGAGTGGTGACATCAGTTGTAACATGATCATTCCGGCTTTAACCTACAAGATGTCTATTGGTGAAGTTGTGATCAACTACTTTGGTTGAGTTATGAAACTAGCTTGATCCATATAGCCATCCTTGTTCATATGAATCTTCTCCACATGTAGTTTCTTTTAGTTAAATTCAAGGCTATGTAATGTCATTTTTAAATGAAAAAGTCTGCAATGGCAACTCAGAGTGGTGTCATAGGTTTTAACATGATCATCCCAACTTAAATCAACAAGTTATGTCTATTGATGAACATACCATAAACTATTTTCATTCAATTATGAAATATAGATTGATTCTTAGAGCCATCCGTGTTGATATGAACCTTCTTAACATGTGAGTTCTTTTAGCTAAGTCAAGGCTATGTAATGTTGTTATTTATGACCAAGTCTGCTATTTCAACATAGAGTGGTGTCATAGGATATATCATAATCACGCTGGCTTTAATATACAAGCTATGACTTTTTATGAACATGCCATGACTACTTTGGTTGAGTTATAAAATCTAGGTTTGGTTGAGAAAGTTTGCTATGGAAACCAAGAGTGGTGTCATAAGTTGTAAAACGATCATTCCAACTTTAATATACAAGTTATGTCTACTGGTGAACCTATCATCAACTACTTTGGTTGAGTTATAAAACTAGCTTGATCCTTAAAGCCATACTTGTTCATATGAACCTCCTCCACATGTAGTTTCTTTTATTAAATTCAAGGCTATGTAATGTCATTTTTACATTAAAAAGTTTGTTATGGCAACTCAGAGTGGTGTCATAGGTTGTAACATGATCATCCCAACTTTAATCTATAAGTTATGTCTATAGGTGAACCTGCCATGAACTATTTTCATTGAGCTTTGAAACTAGCTTGATCCTTATTGTTTCTCATATGATACTTCAATACATGTCAAGGCAATGTAACATCGTTTATACATGAGAAAATCTACTATGGCTACTAAGAGTGGTGTCACAAGTTGCAACATGATCATTCCGGCTTTAATCTACAAGCTATGTCTATTGGTGAAGTTGTCATCAAATACTTTGGTTGAGTTATGAAACTAGGTTGCTCCTTAAATACATCCTTGTTCAAATAAACATTCTCCACATGTAGTTACTTATAGCTAAATTCAAGGATATGTAACGTCGTTTATACATGAGAAACTCTGCTATGGCTACTAAGAGTGGTGTCATAAGTTGCAACATGATCATTCCGGCTTTAATCTACAAGCTATGTCTATTGGTTAAGTTGTCATCAAATACTTTGGTTGAGTTATGAAACTAGGTTGCTCCGTAAAGACATCCTTGTTCAAATAAACATTCTCCACATGTAATTTCTTTTAGCTAAATTCAAGGCTATGTAATGTCACTTTTACGTGAGTATGTTTGTTATGTCAACTTAGAGTGGTGACATCAGTTGTAACATGATCATTCCGGCTTTAACCTACAAGATATCTATTGGTGAAGTTGTGATCACCTACTTTGGTTGAGTTATGAAACTAGCTTGATCCATATAGTTATCCTTGTTCATATGAATCTTCTCCACATGTAGTTTCTTTTAGTTAAATTCAAGGCTATGTAATGTCATTTTTAAATGAAAAAGTCTGCAATGGCAACTCAGAGTGGTGTCATAGGTTTTAACATGATCATCCCAACTTAAATCAACAAGTTATGTCTATTGATGAACATACCATAAACTATTTTCATTCAATTATGAAATATAGATTGATTCTTAGAGCCATCCGTGTTGATATGAACCTTCTCAACATGTGAGTTCTTTTAGCTAAGTCAAGGCTATGTAATGTTGTTATTTATGACCAAGTCTGCTATTTCAACATAGAGTGGTGTCATAGGATATATCATAATCACGCTGGCTTTAATATACAAGCTATGACTTTTTATGAACATGCCATGACTACTTTGGTTGAGTTATAAAATCTAGGTTTGGTTGAGAAAGTTTGCTATGGAAACCAAGAGTGGTGTCATAAGTTGTAAAACGATCATTCCAACTTTAATATACAAGTTATGTCTACTGGTGAACCTATCATCAACTACTTTGGTTGAGTTATAAAACTAGCTTGATCCTTAAAGCCATACTTGTTCATATGAACCTCCTCCACATGTAGTTTCTTTTATTAAATTCAAGGCTATGTAATGTCATTTTTACATTAAAAAGTTTGTTATGGCAACTCAGAGTGGTGTCATAGGTTGTAACATGATCATCCCAACTTTAATCTATAAGTTATGTCTATAAGTGAACCTGCCATGAACTATTTTCATTGAGCTTTGAAACTAGCTTGATCCTTATTGTTTCTCATATGATACTTCAATACATGTCAAGGCAATGTAACGTCGTTTATACATGAGAAACTTTGCTATGGCTACTAAGAGTGGTGTCACAAGTTGCAACATGATCATTCCGGCTTTAATCTACAAGCTATGTCTATTGGTGAAGTTGTCATCAAATACTTTGGTTGAGTTATGAAACTAGGTTGCTCCTTAAATACATCCTTGTTCAAATAAACATTCTCCACATGTAGTTTCTTATAGCTAAATTCAAGGCTATGTAACGTCGTTTATACATGAGAAACTCTGCTATGGCTACTAAGAGTGGTGTCATAAGTTGCAACATGATCATTCCGGCTTTAATCTACAAGCTATGTCTATTGGTTAAGTTGTCATCAAATACTTTGGTTGAGTTATGAAACTAGGTTGCTCCGTAAAGACATCCTTGTTCAAATAAACATTCTCCACATGTAATTTCTTTTAGCTAAATTCAAGGCTATGTAATGTCACTTTTACGTGAGTATGTTTGTTATGTCAACTTAGAGTGGTGACATCAGTTGTAACATGATCATTCCGGCTTTAACCTACAAGATGTCTATTGGTGAAGTTGTGATCAACTACTTTGGTTGAGTTATGAAACTAGCTTGATCCATATAGCCATCCTTGTTCATATGAATCTTCTCCACATGTAGTTTCTTTTAGTTAAATTCAAGGCTATGTAATGTCATTTTTAAATGAAAAAGTCTGCAATGGCAACTCAGAGTGGTGTCATAGGTTTTAACATGATCATCCCAACTTAAATCAACAAGTTATGTCTACTGATGAACATACCATAAACTATTTTCATTCAATTATGAAATATAGATTGATTCTTAGAGCCATCCGTGTTGATATGAACCTTCTTAACATGTGAGTTCTTTTAGCTAAGTCAAGGCTATGTAATGTTGTTATTTATGACCAAGTCTGCTATTTCAACATAGAGTGGTGTCATAGGATATATCATAATCACGCTGGCTTTAATATACAAGCTATGACTTTTTATGAACATGCCATGACTACTTTGGTTGAGTTATAAAATCTAGCTTTGGTTGAGAAAGTTTGCTATGGAAACCAAGAGTGGTGTCATAAGTTGTAAAACGATCATTCCAACTTTAATATACAAGTTATGTCTACTGGTGAACCTATCATCAACTACTTTGGTTGAGTTATAAAACTAGCTTGATCCTTAAAGCCATACTTGTTCATATGAACCTCCTCCACATGTAGTTTCTTTTATTAAATTCAAGGCTATGTAATGTCATTTTTACATTAAAAAGTTTGTTATGGCAACTCAGAGTGGTGTCATAGGTTGTAACATGATCATCCCAACTTTAATCTATAAGTTATGTCTATAGGTGAACCTGCCATGAACTATTTTCATTGAGCTTTGAAACTAGCTTGATCCTTATTGTTTCTCATATGATACTTCAATACATGTCAAGGCAATGTAACATCGTTTATACATGAGAAAATCTGCTATGGCTACTAAGAGTGGTGTCACAAGTTGCAACATGATCATTCCGGCTTTAATCTACAAGCTATGTCTATTGGTGAAGTTGTCATCAAATACTTTGGTTGAGTTATGAAACTAGGTTGCTCCTTAAATACATCCTTGTTCAAATAAACATTCTCCACATGTAGTTACTTATAGCTAAATTCAAGGATATGTAACGTCGTTTATACATGAGAAACTCTGCTATGGCTACTAAGAGTGGTGTCATAAGTTGCAACATGATCATTCCGGCTTTAATCTACAAGCTATGTCTATTGGTTAAGTTGTCATCAAATACTTTGGTTGAGTTATGAAACTAGGTTGCTCCGTAAAGACATCCTTGTTCAAATAAACATTCTCCACATGTAATTTCTTTTAGCTAAATTCAAGGCTATGTAATGTCACTTTTACGTGAGTATGTTTGTTATGTCAACTTAGAGTGGTGACATCAGTTGTAACATGATCATTCCGGCTTTAACCTACAAGATATCTATTGGTGAAGTTGTGATCACCTACTTTGGTTGAGTTATGAAACTAGCTTGATCCATATAGCCATCCTTGTTCATATGAATCTTCTCCACATGTAGTTTCTTTTAGTTAAATTCAAGGCTATGTAATGTCATTTTTAAATGAAAAAGTCTGCAATGGCAACTCAGAGTGGTGTCATAGGTTTTAACATGATCATCCCAACTTAAATCAACAAGTTATGTCTATTGATGAACATACCATAAACTATTTTCATTCAATTATGAAATATAGATTGATTCTTAGAGCCATCCGTGTTGATATGAACCTTCTCAACATGTGAGTTCTTTTAGCTAAGTCAAGGCTATGTAATGTTGTTATTTATGACCAAGTCTGCTATTTCAACATAGAGTGGTGTCATAGGATATATCATAATCACGCTGGCTTTAATATACAAGCTATGACTTTTTATGAACATTCCATGACTACTTTGGTTGAGTTATAAAATCTAGCTTTGGTTGAGAAAGTTTGCTATGGAAACCAAGAGTGGTGTCATAAGTTGTAAAACGATCATTCCAACTTTAATATACAAGTTATGTCTA
>JAKUCM010009917.1:0-20189 GCA_023374145.1 Lepidium sativum | reverse complement strand
AAACTTTATAAAAATTTAAATTCTTTAAAAGTCTCATAACCAATAAGTCTTCCTTAGATTTGTAAATATCTTAGTTTTGGAAATTTACTTTTGCCTCTAAAAATACTTTTTTTTGGCAATATTCCATTATTTATATTTATGTTTATGTTAGTTTAGGAAATTAGGTCTATATTCTAGGGAAAAAGATTACAAAATTCCTGACTTTGTGAGTCATTTTATTCCCAAACTTTTGAAAGCTTAGATAAAATACCAAACTTTTGGTGGACTGAGCAAAAATAGGCCCACAATAATCAACGTTTGATGATTAAAGAGATTCTGCTAGAATCAAAATCCCTAGTTGAAGCAATTTTACGACCAGGGCTTGACGCTGGTGGAGTTGATGTGTTCCTTGAATTCATCTGTTACTCCGGTGGACCACTTCCGGAGGATTATATTCCATTGGTCAAGGTTCGTTACTCTGGTCTGGTCTTCTCCTTGGCCACAGTGAAATGGTTAAACTAAATCTTAGTCTGAGTTCTTTAACTGGTACAGTGTTCGGTTCTAATTGCATGGAGGAGAGAAAGATCCATGGGAGCAAACTGAACTAGGACGAGCATATAGCAATTTTGATGCTGTTGGAGACTTCGTTTGTTCTTCCTGAAGCTGGTCACTGCCCACAGGTCTCAATCTGCCTCATTTTCAAGTTGGAATTACAACAAGTAATTTTTTTTATTGATTAATTGTTAACTTTCTGTAAAAGTTGTTGGGTTTAAGTTAGTGCACACAATTTAGGTCTAAGAAACTTAGTCTCATAGTTTGTTTCAACACTTGTTCTGCTTTCTGTTTTCTAGGACTTACTAGAGTTAGTGGCTCATTTCTTGCTTTTCGGTTTTGCTTCAGTTGTATATATCTATTGTGTTTTCTTATTGAATCAATCAGATTATTCAGAGCATTTGTTTCTCTTTGAAGACTACTCTTACAATTCGTATTAGAGCAAACAAAGGATAATCAAGGATAGGAAAAGATGAGTGAAGATAAAACCCTAACCAGAATTCCACACTTCGACGCTCACTATGATCATTGGAGTGAATTGATGGAGAATATCTTAAGAGCTAAGGGATTGTGGAACATGGTGGATGAGGGTTACACAGAACCAACAGTCGACATTGCAATGAGCTATGCGCAACAGAAGACCTATGATGAGGCCAAGATGAAGGATCATCAAGTGAAACATTACCTGTTTCAGGCGCTTGACAGGATTATGTTTGAGCAAATCTTGGACCGAAGAACATCTAAGAGCATTTGGGATTCAATGAAAAGGAAATTTGGAGGAAATGAGAGAGTAAAGCGATTTCTTCTCCAAACTCTGAGAAGAGACTTTGAGGTATTAGTGATGAAGAATGGTGAAGAAATTGATGATTACTTTGGAAGAGTAATGTCGGTTTCAAACAAAATGAGAAGTAATGGAGAAGAAATGCCTTAATCTAAGATTGTTGAGAAGATCTTAAGAACATTAACAGAGAAGTTCACATATATGGTGGTATCCATTGAAGAATCCAGAGATACAACCAAGATGTCGTGGATGAGTTACAGAGCTCTCTGTCTGTGCACGAGAAGTTCAAGAAGAACAACATTGAAGAGGAATTTCAGGCTCTCAATGTGGGAAGCTGAGGCAAAGGCTCCCATCAGAACACCTATGAAGAAGAAGATCAAGCTCTACATGTGGGAATTAGAGGCAAAAGCTACTCTAGAGGCTCAAGAAGTCAGAGAAGAGGAAGAGGACGCTCAACCAACAAAGCCACGGTTGAATGTTACCGATGGCACAAGCTTGGACATTACCAGTACGAATGTCCAACCAGAAATCATCAAGCACACTATGAAGAGCTGATATGTGTGGGATAATCAATCCTTCATCTTACACAGGAAAAAAGTACTTAATAAGCTTCATTGATGATTTTTCTAGGAAAACATGGATTTTCTTTGGGGTGGAAAAATCTGAGGCATTTGGACAGTTTAAGATGCTCAAAACGTGTCTAGAATATGAGACTGATATGTTCATTAAGTGTCTGAGAACATATAGAGGAGGGGCGTACAGTTCTATAGAGCTCAAAGAATATTGTAGAGACAATGAGATCAAGCGCCAGTTGACCACAACCTACACACCACAACATAACGGGGTGGCTGAACGCAAGAACATGATCATCATGAACATGGTGAGAGCTGCACTTTCAGAGAAGAAAATGCCAAAGATCTTCTGGCCTTATGCAGTACAATGGGTGAATCACGTACTCAACAAATCTCATACTCTCAATGTGAAGAATATGACACCAGAGGAAGCTTGGAGTGGGAGGAAACCTACTGTTGAATATTTCAGGATCTTTAGATGTAGTGGTCATGTTCACATTCCAGATGTGAAGAGGATCGAGCTAGATGATAAGAGTGTAAAGTGTATCTTAATCGGTTACAATAGTGAATCAAAAGCCTACAAAATGTATGATCCAACAGAGAAGAAGGTAATTACAAGTCGTGATGTGGTGTTTAAAGAAGCAAAAATGTGGATGTGGGAAGATATTCCTGTGAATGAGCTCAATAGAGATCTTGAATGGGAAGACAATTATGAGACAAGTGAAGGAGATTCACTGGAAACAAGGGAAGCAGAAGAAGAAAGTGATGAAAATGAGGAAGAACATGGGGGTCATCAAAACAACTGACACACAAATAGCTGCCACTACTTCTCTGAGGGGCAGAACAAGAAGAAGCTAATATGGAAACGGTTGAACTATTGGGAGCAACAATGGGACTCATGGCCATCACAGATCCTACAAGCTTTCAAGAAATAGTGAAACATATAAACTGGCAAGTGGCAATGGATAAAGAGATGATCTCAATAGAGAAGAATGAAACATGGTCTCTGGTAGCACTTCCAGAAGGAGCTAAAGCCATCAGTGTGCAGTGGATCTATAAGACAAAGATCAATGAACTTGGAGAGGTGGACAAGTTCAAAGCAAGACTGGTGGTGAAGGGTTATGCACATGAGTATGGGATAGACTACAAAGAGGTCTTTGCTCCACTAGCTCATATGGATACTGTCAGAATGATCCTTGCTCTTGCAGCTCAAAGAGTTTGGGGAGACTTCAGTTGGATGTGAAGTCGACTTTTCTTCATGGTGAGTTGAAAGAGGATGTGTTTGTTGAACAACCGCAAGGATATGTGATTCTAGGGAAAGAATTAATGGTCTACAAGCTTCACAAGGCTCTATATGGACTTAAACAAGCACCAAGAGCTTGGTTCAGTCGCATAGAGGCCTACTTTATTAAAGAAGGTTTTGAGAAGAGCTCAAATGAACAAACCTTGTCCCTAAAACACAGAAGAGGTAAAACTCTGATCGTAAGTATTTTTGTCGATGAGATGTTAGAAGGATTCAAGCAGTCAATGAACAGGGAGTTTGACATGACTGACTTGGGGAGGATGAGGTTCTTTCTCGGCATAGAAGTGATGCAGCAAGATGATGGCATTTTCATTTGTCCAAAAGAAATATGCAGTAGAGGTAATTGAAAGATTTGGATGCAAGACTTCAACTCTGTTTTCAATCCAATAGTACTAGGTCATAAGATTGGTCTTGATGAAAATGGAGTAAAAGTTGATGCTACTGCGTATAAACAGATGGTGGGAAGTCTAATGTACTTGACTACAACAAGACCAGATCTCATGTTTGTGGTAAGTCTGGTGAGTCATTTTATGTCTAATCCAACCAAATACACATGTCTGCAATCAAGAGAGTGATGAGATACTTAAAAGGAACCATGGAGTATGGAATCTTGTACAAAAGGGGAGGAGACACAAGGCTGTTTGGTTATACAGACAGTGATTACACATGAGATATGGATGACAACAAAAGTACTTTATGGTATGTGTTCTTATTGAGTGGAGGAGCAGTATCTTGTTCTTCTAGAAAGCAGTCTATTGTCACTTTGTCCACATGTTGCTGCTGCAACATGTGCTTGTCAAGCCATTTGGATGGGAAGGGTCTTAAGAGAGATTGGATACGAGCAAGACGGAGAAAGGGTTTTGTTGTGTGACAACACTTCAACTATTAAGCTGTCAAAGAATGCAGTAATGCACAGGAGGTCCAAACACATTCAGGTACAATATCATTTTCTTCGAGAGTTCACCAGAGAAGGAGTAATCAAGTTGGAATATTGTAAAACCGAAGAACAGCTTGCAGACATCATGAACAAGCCTTTGAAGTCGGTGACTTTTCAGAGAATTCGTGAGTTGCTTGGTATAGGAAATGTGAACTGAATGCAAGAGAAGGTTCAGTTCAAGGGAGGGATTGTTGGGTTTAAGTTAGTGCACACGTTCTAGGCCTAAGAGAATTAGTCTCATAGTTTGTTTCAACACTTGTTCTGTTTCCTGTTTTCTAGGACTTAGTAGAGTTAGTGGCTCATTTCTTGCTTTTCGGTTTTGCTTCAGTTGTATATATTTATTGTGTTTTCTTATTGAATCAATCAGATTACTCAGAGCATTTGTTTCTCTCTGAGACTACTCTTACAAAAGTTACTGGATGAGAAGCCAAAGATGGTTAATCCAATTATCAAATCATTCGTTGCAATTTTGTGATCCCCCAAGAATACACATAAGTTCATTATCAGCTTCCCGACTAACACGAGACAACCTTTCCCATATCAATAGCAACTTCCTCTCACTTGTTCTGATCACATTCATGTGGCTTGAACACACAACCACAGTTCTAGATCCTTTAAACGTTTGTTGTTGATAAAGCAATGTTGACCCCCAATACTTGTCTAGTACATTCTTTAAGGCATGTAGATAAAAAGAGTAAATTAAAGACTTTGATGATACTTCTTTTTTACATCAACTAGTCTGACATCTAACGTCAGAAGAGGACAAATCCCAAGTAGAAAATGTGGATTTCATGACATTGGGTTTATGCAAACATTAGTCTGATGCCAAAACATTTGTATCCTCCAATCTTTCATTGATTTACACTAAACAAAGCGATGCTAAAGATTCATGTCACTGGATTTATGCAAATATCAGCATGATTTCAAACATCTATCTCCATTGAGTTTATGGTGGTTCACACTTGACAAGCTGATGCTAGAGAACACACCTTACATGCAAATGCTTCTTTCCTACTTAAAATTACATCCAGTTGATTCATCATTCGAAAGTTCCTAAGAATTGGAAAGGAAAAAAACGAAGACAAGTAGCAAGTTATTCTCCACTGTCAAAAGTGTGGAAATAAAACAGAGCACTTGTTCAGAACAAACCTATCTTCTTCACCAGTCTCTTGGTCAATCTCATCATACTTCTGTGTTAGAACTTCCGCACTAATGGGTGAGAGAATACGAAGTATCAAAACTTCTAACGTTCTTGGGAATTAACTCTGAAAGAAGTTGCATATAGCACATCAATCTGCTTTTTTTTTTTACTTTCGAATTTCATTTGACTGATACTTTCTCCATTTCAAACAAAATCTTTTTGTGTTATATTCAACTGAAGATGAGGCCACAAAGTGAAAACGGTTTTAGGGTTTAGATTATACTTACTGCCATTGCAAGGAGTATTGGAAATCGATCTCTCTATTGTTTAGGATCGGACAACAACAAACGTTAGTTTGTTTCTCTCTCACAAAATCGGATCTCTATGTATCTTCTTCTTCGTCGATACTCTGTTTTTGTGTTTCACGTTTCTGGTTTTTTTTTTAATCAACCAAATCAGTGTCTTTTATTAATTTCCAACAAGAGTATATATATTTTACAACATACCTATTCACTAAAGGTTATGTCTTGTAAGAGACATCCTTAAACCTAAAGACACAAACTTACAAACAAATACAAGCATTCGATTGTACATATTCATACACACCTATTTGATTACATAAATCTTATAGTTTATACGAAACCCTAAAGTTGTTTAATGATATATGATGAAGACTTGATCATATTCCAACACTCCTCCTTGATTATGGCTTCATCATGACTCCTAGTTCTTCTCTTAAAGCTTCAAATCTTGATGTGCTTAAGGGTTTAGTTAGAATATCTGTGACTTGAAACTCTCCTGGTCAAGTTTGATATTTCCTTCTTGCCCAGCTTCTCTTACAAAGTGATATTTGATGTCGATATGCTTTGTTCGATGATGTTGAACTGGATTCTTTCCTATAGCAATCGCAGATTGATTATCACATAGAATACGAGTACCTTTTTCAGTCTTGAATCCGAGTTCATTCACTAAGCGTTGCAGCCATATTGCTTGATTTGCTGCAGAGCAAATTGCAATGTACTCGGCCTCAGCAGTTGATTGAGCCACCGTCTTTTGTTTGCTTGAATTCCAACAGCAAGCACCTGATCCTATTGTAAAAACATAGCCGCTTGTGCTCTTCTTGTCTTCAACCGAACCTCCCCAATCACTATCAGAGAACCCTACCAATTTTGGTTCTTCTACTTGTTTGAATTGAATGCCATAGTTCAAACTACCTTTAATGTACCTTAGCACTCGCTTTGCTTCTTGATAATGTTGCATCATTGGAGCAGACATGTGACGAGACAAATATGAAGTTGCATACATAATGTCTGGTTGTGAAGCACAAAGATATAGCAAACCTCCGATCATGCTTCTATACTTTGTAGCATCTTCAAGTTTCTCCTTTAAAACTTCTTTTCTTTTGCCATCCGGTGTTAAAGGTGTTGATAACATCTTGCAGTCTTGCATTCCAAATTTCTTCAGAAGCTTCTTGGCATAATTTTCTTGTGATAAGAATAAGCCACTTTCGGTTTGAATTACTTCCATGCCAAGGAAGAAACTTAGTTCTCCTAAATCTGTCATCTCAAACTCATTCTTCATTTTTCCTTTGAAGTCTTCGATTTCTTCCAAGTTGCTTCCTGTGATTATAATGTCATCGACATACAAACTAACCACCAAGATTTCGTTTGTACCTCTCTTTACATAGAGTGTTGCGTCGTTGATGCTTCTTTTGAATCCATGTTCGATGAAGTATCCATCAATCCGACCATACCATGCTCTAGGCGCCTGTTTTAAGCCGTAGAGTGCTTTGTGGAGTTTAAGAACTTTATCTTTGCTTCCTTCTTCTATAAATCCGGGAGGTTGTTCTATGTAGACCTCCTCCTCTAACTCGCCATTTAGGAATGCAGACTTTACATCCATTTGGTAAAGTTTCCATCTGTTTTGAACATCAATAGCCATAATAGTTCTTATCGTATCATACCTTGAAACTGGTGCAAATGTTTCAAGATAGTCCACTCCATATTCTTGTGTGAATCCTCTGGCCACCAAGCTTGATTTGTGTTTAATGGCGTCTCCACTTGCATTAGTCTTCAAACAAAATATCCATTTGACATTAATCACATTTTTGTCATTTGGTCTTTCAACAACACTCCATGTTTTGTTTTTCTCTATCATACGCAGTTCCTCCTCCATGGCTTTTAACCATTCTTTATCTTGTAATGCTTCTTCTAAGGCGTGTGGTTCTTCAGCAATCATCATGCACGCCTCCTCTTCAACTTCAGTTGTTATTCCCATTAAATCGTTGATTGATCGAAATCCTCTAGGACCAACTGATTCTTCTCCTACTTGAATATGACCTTGATTCGTATTTGAGATTTGAAGTTGATTAAAAGCATTACTTACTTGGTCAATTTGATCATTTATATCATCTCCTCTTCCTTGTTCTCGTGTGTTTATTTTGACATGCGATATGATAGTTTTTTCTTCGATTTTCCTATCATTGCTCCATGTCTTCTTCTCACAAAAGGTAACGTCTCTTGAAACTTCAACTTTCTCTTCATTTACCAAATACACACGATATCCTTTTGACTCGTTGCTGTAACCTACAAATATCCCTTGTTTGGCCTTTGTGTCGAGCTTTTTCCTCTTTTCATCCGGTATATGTATGTAACAAACACATCCAAAAACTTTCAAGTGTTCAACACTTGGTTTCTTTCCACTCCATATCTCCAATGGTGTAACTTCTTTCTCCAATGACTTTGATGGCAATCGGTTTTGCAAATATGTTGATGTTGCTATTGCTTCAGCCCAAAACTTATTCGGTAAGTTTTTCTCCTTAAGCATCGATCTTGCCATCTCTACAAGTGTCCTGTTTTTCCTTTCAGCAATACCATTTTGTTGTGGAGAATAAGGAGTTGTTACCTCATGATGCATGCCACTCTCTTGACATAACTTCTTGAATTCGTTTGAAAAATATTCTCCTCCTCCATCGGTTCTTAGTCTTTTTATCTTCTTCTCCGATTGATTCTCCACAAATGGTTTGAAGAACTTGAACTTTGACAGCACTTCACTTTTATTTCTCATGAAGTAGACCCATGCCATCTTAGAGTAATCAACAATGAATGTAAGGAAATACTTACTTGAGTTCAGTGTTTCATTTTGCATTGGACCACACACATCCGAATGAACAAGTTCTAGTGTTTGACTTGTTTTGCTTTGCGATTCCTTAGGAAAGATTTTCCTTGATTGCTTTCCCATCTCACATAATTCAAATATATCTCTTGCTACTGCAAACTTTGGAAGATCTTCTACTGTCTTCATCTTCTGCATTTGCTCCATCTTGTCATAGTTTACATGACCCAATCGCTTATGCCATAAACTCGTTTTCTCTTGTTTTTCTTTGCATGCTACATACGTTTCTTCACTTGATCTTTTCAACTCAATTGGAAAGCTTTTATCCTTCATCTTAATGTCCATGATCTTCCTCCTTTTTGGGTTTTGGATGATGCAGATTCTCAAAAATCAGTCGATATCCATTGGATATTATTTGAGAAACACTTAGTAAATTCCTTGTCAATTCTGGTACATATAGGACGTTTTTGATGATGTTATCTCCTCCTTTGTTTGTTGACACTTGTATGTCTCCTTTTCCTTCAGATATGACTTTACCACCATTCCCAATTCGAATGGTTATCTTCTTACTTCGATCCAGATTGATGAAGTATCTTGAATCTATTGACATGTGGTTGGTACAGCCGCTGTCCACTAGCCAAGTGTCATCGCCTAAATTTGAAGTCTCTTTATCTTCAACGGCACCAAAAAGCATGTGGCTCTCATCTTCACTTTCACCATCGGATTCTTCTAGACTTAGGTGTGCTCTTTCATTCTTTCTAAGTCGACATTCTTTTGCTATATGTCCTGGTTTGTTACAGACATAGCATTTCCTTTCGTAGGTTTCCCTTCTCTGTGAACCATTCTCTTTCTTTTTCCTGAAACAATCGACCTCATTGTGATTGTTCATCTTGCACACGCCACACCACTTGTTTGTCTTCTCATGGCGGTTTTTCTTTTGCTTGTTATCTCCTCTTGAACCAAGCTTTGCTCCATAGAAAGCACCCTCATTGATGTGATCTTCTCGGAGGTTTAGACGCCTCTCATGCGCTTTTAGAGTTCCTATCAATTCTGTTACTGAAAGAACTGATAGATCTTTTGTTTGTTCGAGTACCCCAACGACACTATCGAATCTCTGTGGTATGGAGATAAGTACCTTTTGAACCACTTGGTAATCAATCTTTTCTTCTCCATGTACTCGAAGTTGATTGCTCAGGTTGATAAGTTTTATTGAAAACTCATTGATTGTCTCTCCTTCTTCCATCTTCAGATTTTTCATATTCTCTTCTCAGGGTTTGAAGATTAATCATTCTAACTTGTTGGCTTCCTTGAAACTCCATCTCAAGAGCATTCCAAGATTTTCTAGAAGATGATGCAGAAGCGATTCTAGGAAAAATTGATTCTGATAGTGCACTTTGCAAAATCTGAAGCGCCATCATATCCTGAAGCATTCGGTCTTCTCTTTCTCTTGTTGCTTGAGGCGTGGTTTGAGTGGGTGAAGTCTCTGTGATTCCATTCTCAATCACATCCCAGAGTTTTCTGGTTTTCAGAATTGTTGTCAATTTGATTTTCCAAAAACTATAGGAATCTCCATTGAAGATAGGAATGATTTGATGCATCGTTGTCTCCATGTGCTCTGATACCATATTGGAAATCAATCTCTCTATTGTTTAAGATCGGACAACAACAAACGTTAGTTTGTTTCTCTCACACAAAATCGGATCTCTCTGTATCTTCTTCTTCGTCGATACTCTGTTTTTGTGTTTCACGTTTCTGGTTTTTTTTTAATCAACCAAATCAGTGTCTTTTATTAATTTCCAACAAGGGTATATATATATATATTACAACATACCTACTCACTAAAAGTTATGTCTTGTAAGAGACATCCTTAAACCTAAAGACACAAACTTAGAAACAAACACAAGCATTCGATCGTACCTATTCATACACACCTATTTGATTACATAAATCTTATAGTTTATACGAAACCCTAAAGTTGTTTAATGATATATGATGAAGACTTGATCATATTCCAACAAGGAGAACATCATGAAGTCTAGATGCTTCAAGATTCCAAAGAATATGGGCAACGCGATCATGTTCTAAACAAGACAATGCATTAAACTGGATCTTGCTTTTGTTACTTCATGGAGTTGGGTTTGAACAATTGGGTGAAGTGTGCTGCAATCCCTTTCTTGTATCAACAATACTTACGTGGTCATGAAGTGCCTAGCTGTCAGAAAGACCTAGATCATGCAACGACTTTCTTTCAGGCAATGTACCGAGGCCTTTCTTAATGTTTTCATTTTCTGAGTTATTATTCCCATCTTCTGGAGTCATTTGATCACTGGCCAAGTCAGAGAAAAACTTAAAGGTTTTTTCAGATTTATACCACCAGGGTCTTGTTACCTGCCATCCCAATGTGAGATTGATCAATATTTTTACCTAAGAGGCTCTGTCAATATTCATATTCCAGGGGTAAATAGAAGGTAGAGAGCTTGGTAAATGCAAGCAAAGGTATGATAACATAACAAACACTTTTTACTTAAAATCAAAGTAGGTAAAATATTTATCATAAATCCAACAATCTTTTCTGATGAGATAGAATAACTTACACACCAATTCTCTGTCTATTAATCTTATACATGACACACGATCCAGGAACATGCAAGAAAAAATAAGAACAGAAATAAGCAACAAAACAAAGAGGTAATGCAAAAAGATGGCTTGATGCATTAAAAAATTCCACGATAAAACCACTTTGATTTTTCTCATTCCACAATACTCGGAAATAAGAGCTAACGAACTCTAGAAGCATGTTATACTTTCAGACTCAATAGAAGAAAAATATGAAGTATTGAAAATTCCAAAGCTAGAGGAATAAGTTAATTTTGATAAAAAAGGAAATAAGTTATTTCTACTAAAGAGGATGTTTATTAGAAACATAAGTTGTATTTTTCTTGAAGAATAAGTTAACTTTGACAAGAAAAGGAAAGAAGCCATTTCTACTAAAGAGGAAGTTTGTTAGAAACTGAAGTTATACTTTTCTTGTTATGAATCCTTATAGAATTAGGAGTAGCTAAATTCTATATAAAGAGGTTAATGGAGAGATGTTCTATAATATTCAAGCAAGAGATTTAGTTTTGAGAGAGTTTCTAAAACAATGAAGAAAAGTTTGTTCTTATAATTCTTCGAGTTTGCAACTTTATGAAGAAGATTGTGATCTTTTGTAGTTTTACAAGAAAATTGTAATTTTTGTTGTATTGATTTCAAATGAAAAGATGAATCAAAATTAGTTTTATAACTAAATATTCAACCTAACCTACAAATAGAAAGGAGTTCTAGGAATTGATTCTCAATATATAATTTATTTTGTTTTTGTGTTGTGACACAATTCACGATTAAAAAATATATAAATATTATTTAATTTTATATCATTTAACTTAATTACATTTTGAAAAGAAAATAATTATTAAATTTTTTAATCCAAATAATATATTTCAAAATGTAACTTTATTTCTTATTTAAATTTATTTCAATTTTGACATCTAACGGCCATAGTCTTTGTGCACATATATTGGGTACAAACAGATCAAACGTTATATAAATGGTACAATATTGCTTTTGACTTTATATCAAACTTTGCAAAGGTTTATAATTAGCATTGATAGACAGGCAAGGTCGGCTTAGAGGGCAAGCATGTGAAGCGGCCGTTTGGGGCAGCCATTTTTTAGGGGTATATATTTTATATAATTTCTTTAGTTATATATATATATATCTATTAATATGGATAAACTTTATTTTGTAGGTATCCTTAAGTAAGAATAATATTAGTTGGGTTTTGTTTAGATAAAATAATTGTTAGAGGACATCTTAATAATTGTTATATCTTATGTTAGAAGAAAATTTAATTAAACCTAAGGAAGATGAATAGTCAACGACCCTCTCGTGAAAGATCTCCTCTTGCTCTTGGCCTCTTGCTACATATTATTTTTTCACCTTTTCCTTCTCCAGAGTTTTTAGTTACATAATTCAACTCTTTTTTTTAGTTCCTTCAACAAATTCATCAATTATCAATTGATCATTATCTTCAAGTTTTCTTAAAAAGGTATGTCAGTATGTGCAGTGATTTATTAGTTATTACTCAATTAGAAAGAAGAAGATGAGTGATCAATTAATCATAGATTTGCTATTAGAGGAATAAACAATGGTAAATTATTCATAAAGGAATCAAAGAAAATAGTTTAAGTTTCTTTTAGTCATCTTGGTGAGTGGTGACTTGGTTAAGCACAAGCACTAACAATGTTGGGCACTAAAGCAAAAATAGCTTATGTCGCTATCTGCTATTTAGACAATTGATGATGTTATATTTCTATTGTATCGGTTTTACACATAATCGTTTTTTTGTGCTTCAAGTTTTGTTGTTTTGGACAGGTAGATTATTAAATTTGATTTTTGTTTTTATGCAGACAAGTGTGTGCAGAGAAAAGCAAAAGAAAAAGCAAAAGGCCACCGTCGGGAGTAAGCAAAAGCAAACCATGTGGAATAAAAAATAGCCAACCATCGGGAGCTGAAAACAGAAATAAGAAGAAGAAACAAGAAGAATACATCAAGTCACTAGAACGTTCTATGTTCAAGTATGTAAAGAAAGTTAAGAGTAACGAACTTGAGAATTTAGCTACTCAAAGAGAAGAAAATGAAGATGAGCATGTGGATGATATTGGTCAGAATAATGAGCTTCGGAATTCAGATGAATGTAAAGAGACTCATCAAGATGAGACTGAAAATCAAGGTGAAGAGAAAAAGGAACAACAAGAGAAAGATATTTATGATCTGGGAAATTGGGAAAATGTTGATATGGGATTGAGGGATTTGTTGGTTCAAAAGGGTCCTATGATAAGACTATCAAGTCATTATCAGTTTCCGAAAGACAGTCTTGGTAGACATTTTTCGCATGCATTCTATACTAGAGACATGGTAAACGAAGAAATTAAACACAGGCGATGGCTGATATACTAAAAAGCTGTGGATAAAACTTTTTGTTTCTGCTGCAAGTTATTTAAGCATGAAAAAGGTGGTGGTAACTTGAAAACCACGAGGTATAATGATTGGAGAAACTTGTCGAAAAGGCTGAAAGAACATGAAGTTTCACATGATCATGTTATATCCATGACACGTTGGAAAGAGTTGGAGTTGAGATTACAGAAAATTAGACCATTGATAAGCATGCTCAAGAAGAATTAAATAGAGAGAAAAGCCATTGGAGCGAAGTGTTATTGAGAATATTTGCAGTGGTGAAACTCTAGCTCAAAGAAATCTGGCCTTTCGTGGAGATAATGAGAAACTTGGTCAAGTGAATAATGAGAATTTCTCGGGTCTTATCCAAATGATTTCTGAGTTTGATGCAGTGATGATGGAGCATGTTAGACGAATTAAGAAGAAGGAAATCTACACCAATACCTTAGTCACACAACTCAGAATGAAATGATTGAAATGCTTGCTTAGGAGATCAAAGTTATGATCATAAAGAAGATCCATGATTCGAAGTATTTCTTCATAATTCTTGATTGCACTCCGGATATTAGCAACAAAGAGCAAATGAATTTGGTTATTCGATGTGTGGATGTCTCTACAATGTCAACCAAGATCGAAGAATTTTTTTTTTTTACATTTTTGATTGTCAAAGAAATTAGGCGAAGGGCTTTTTGCTTCACTCCAAGATGCATTGGTTGGACTAGAGTTAGACATTGGTGATGTGAGAGGACATGGATACGAAAATGGATCCAATATGAAAGGAAAGAACAAGGGAGTTCAAAAGAGGTTGTTAGAAATTAATCCAAGGGCATTCTTCACAATATGTGGTTGTCACATTCTTAATATTGTGCTATGTGATATAGCATCTTCTTCCACAAAAGCTGTGTCTTTTTTTCGGAATTGTTCAAAGGATATATTGCTTATTTTCTTCATCAACAAATAGGTGGGACACTTTGACATAGTTGGTTAAAGAACTAACCCTTAAATCTTTGTCTCAGACACGATGAGAAAGTCATGTTGAAAGTGTCAGAGAAATAAGGTTTCAAGCCTTAGAAATCAGAGAAGCATTACTTTACTTGGTTGAAAGTAGTGACGACCCAGGAATACGAAGTAATGCTGAATCCCTTGCTCTAAGTGAAACACATGGAATTGGAGGTTCTTAGTTCTTGTTTGGTATGGTTATTTGGTATGACCCTCTTTTTGTTGTCAACACAGTAAGCAAGAGCCTGCAATAAGGAAACATTGATATATATGCTGCTATTCACCACTTGAAAGGGCTTGTGTTATATTTTCAAAAATACCGGGAGACAGGTTTTGAAGAAGCAAAGGCTAAGGCTAAGAAAATTGCAGCTAGTATAGATTGAAGCTGAATTTCCTGTGAAAAAGCGTATTGATAAAAGGAAAAAACACTATGATGAAGACATAGAGATTGTTGATGAAAATATGTTATTATCACCAGAGAAGAGCTTCATGATTGATTACTTCAACACAATCATGGATCAAGCTCTAGTTTCTCTGGAATCCAGGTTTGAACAATTGCAAAGGTATGAACAAACTTTTGGGTTTTTGTTTGATTTAAAAAGACTATCAGCCGCAAGTGAGGATAATTTAAAGGGATCATGTTTGAACTTAGAAGCTTCTTTAAAGAATGATACATATTCAGACATTGTTGGTGATGATTTGTTTATAGAATTAAAGATTCTCCGAATATCTTTACCACTGGAAGTTCAGAAGCCTATTGAGTGCTTGATTTATTGAAAATGATGGAGGATTGTTATCCTAACACTAAAGTTGCTTATCACATGTTGAAAGAAGTTTTTCAAAGTTGAAGCTGATAAAAAATTATTTGCGGTCTACCATGTCACAAGAAAAATTGAATGGGTTTGCTTTGTTGTCGATTGAGACAGCTATGATTGAAAAACTTGACTATTCAAGTTTAATGACCGATTTTGCAGGAAAAATGCAAAAAAAAACTGTATTTCAATAATTTTTTATAACTTTTTTTCTTTCTATAAAAAATTTATGAAGTTGTATTATCTAATTTTAACATAAGTTTCTTTTTAATATTATTTTTATTTTTTAATAAAAAGGCATAATTTTTTAATTCGCTTAGGGTGGTCTAAATCGTTCATCCAACACTGTAGATAGGCACAATGTTTAAATAAAAGTTTAAAATTAAAGAGTAGACACAACTCTTCCTTTAACCTATTAGACCATCTCCAATAGTAAGAACCCCAAGTAGAGTTCTTATTGTGTTTGTAATATTAAAAATATGTCAAGATGCTTTATATTAGAATTTATATTTTGGGAGGTCCAATGGTGGAACCTCCACTGGAGTTCTTAATATATATTTTTTAAGTATGGTTTAATTTACAAGTGATGAATATGGTTTTAAGTATGGTTTAATTTATGTAGACGTACCCGTGGATAAAGTAACCAGCATCAGAAACACATTTGACTCTAGCTATTCTGAGAAGTATGGCCTTGAAAGTGTCACAATGTAGACAAAAAACCCCGTGTAATATATCACCACTGACTTACCTTCTTGCGTTCTAGTAGACCCCAAGTACCAAGAGCCAACGCAGGAGCATAACAGATAGCTGCGTTAAGTCGTCCATATGAGTCTTGCTTCTTTACCATATTCTCTAAAGGTTTACAATTTTTAAGTGTCTCACCACCTGGAAGCCCTCCCTTTTACCCATCATATAATCAAAAACAGAACATCATCAACTCACTTTCTCCAATATTTGAGTTAATATTAGACTCAAGAATCTATCAACATCTTCATCTCCTTTTTTGCACTCTTTTGCTTAGAAACTAATCACAATCGACAAGAACATAACCACATTTTAACTACATAATAGTACGTACAAGACCTACATAACAGTACGTACAAAACCTACATAACGTACCCGAAAACCTACAACATAAGACTTGAAAATCTACATAACAATACGTATAAAACCTACATAACAGTACATAGAAAACCTATATAACAGTACATATACAACTTATATAACAATACATATAAAACCTACATAACAATACGAAACCTACATAACATTATATAGAAAACCTACAAAACAGTACGTACAAAACCTACATAACAATACATAAAATATCTACATAATAGTACGTAGAAAACCTACATAATAGTACGTATAAAACCTACATAACAGTATATATAAAACATACATTACAGTACATAGAATACCTACATAACAGTACTTACAAACCCTACATAAAAGTACATAAAAAACTTATATATCAGTACAAAACCTACATAATAATACAACATAGAAAACTTACATCTACCATAATTATTTCTCGTTTAACACGCTACTAACATGAAATAACTTATTAATGACAGTTTTGTAATATTTTTTTTTAAATAAAATAAAAATAAAATTGTCTTATTTAACCTTGAACATTTGTAATTTCAATCTTTTAAAACTAAAAATGTAATTACCTTATTTTTTAAACTAATTTAATAATTCATGAGAGAAGTTTACACCAAAAGTTTCATTATGCGTCAACGTGGACCCAAAGAAGTAGTCTATGACATTATAGGTATAATTGAACATTTTCAGGAAAAGAAAAATATTTCCAATAATTTTATTTATTTATTTATATACAGAATCAAACTTTCTAAGTTAAAGTTTTGTCTTATCAGTAAGTTAAAGATCGAAGCTGAGGATTGTCCATCTCCAAATAACACTTTCTTAATGAAAATGGTTTATAGTTTCTTAATTCTCGGTTTGGGCTAATTGTCTAATTCCCCTTGGGTTCCACGTGGCTTCTTATTATGATCGAAGAGAGAAATAAAAAATTCAACTAAAACCAATTCATTTATTTTAGTCATTATTACTCTCTTAATTTTTGTTACAAACTATTAAAGACAAAGAAGCAAGAAAAAGAAAAGTAGAGAGAGAAGAACACTATGTCTAAAATCTCTCTCGCTTATTCTTTGTAAAAATGTTTGCTTACTGTTGTTGCAGATAACAAATCAGAATCATCATCATCACTACTGAAGACGCCAGTCAATGGCTTTGAGGTCAGTAATGGCTACTATTCTCCAGCATATAAACATTATTACTATGTCCAAACCTGAAGGAGATATTGATAAACTGATAACAGCAGGCTCTTGTGTCTAATTAGAAAACTATCTCCCTTTCTCATAACAAAGTATCCTATGAACAGAAGACCAAATCACTCTAGCTTTTAGCCAAAAGAAACTACCCACACAAAATTTGAGTAATTGATATCACTATCAATTTCTTACACATAAGCACTACAAGAAAAATGAGTAACATATACAACATAAGAAACAATAATTAGAATCCACAACGAGCAAGATAAGCTTAAGACAACTATGATAAGAATTATATCAAAAAATTGAGTTATACACTAGACAGAGACAATTGGTTTATAAGAATCGAAATCATTGCCATAACTCCAAGGACTTGACACCATAAATTAAAACTCAAAACTTTTGTAGAGATTTGGGTTCTCAAGGGCTAAAAAGAACGCAAAAAGTTTTAAAATATCATTACCATGAAAAAGGAATTTTGGGGACTGAACAAGACGCTTGAGCTTGTGCTTCCTCTTCTCAAGCTCAGGTGGAGGGTTAAGCAGATCAATATCGTTTTGAATAACTTGTTCCATATAGGGAAATAAAATTAATTCCATGAAAAACAAATTACCTTTCTGTCTATTAGATCAATCGAATAACAAATTTCTTTCAGGGCAGCAGAATCTTCAACACCTAAATTATTGCACAAAGTTCTTGCAAATTCCTAAGGATCACTCTCAACAGCCAGTCAATAACAAGTGTTGTACCTCCAAGATCATAATTGATCAACAACAAAGCTAAATTATCAACAACAACAACAACAAAGCTAAATAATTGAACTTTGGGAAGTACGTAATCGACCTATGGTTAACTGATCATACTTCTTCTTGCTTATCAAAGGCGATCCCTTTGATTATATTTACATGGAAGTCGAACTCAGAAGGCTATCTTTTATCTTTTATTAAGGATTTGGCAGAGACACCAAGGAAACAAACTACAACATCCAACATTAAATTCTCTCATGACTAGAGATTTTCAATTATGTACAGTAACATATTATTATGAGGTAACATAAAATATATGATATGGTAATATAATTATTATTCAGTAAACTATATCGTACACTATAACATGTTTGTTATCCGCTAATTAAAAATGTATGCGTTAATACATTTATCTATAAGATAACATATGTATTATCCACTAGCTTATAAATGTATGACCCGTTAATTTATTTATTACATGGCTAATATTTATTATCCATTAACTTAAAAATAATACATGTTGCTACATTTATTATTTGCTAAGTTATATACATATTACCCATCAAATAATGTGTCCTCCGTTAACCTATATATTTTACCCGTTAACGGGTATATTACCTAGATAACAATTGTTCGCTAACTTATATATACTACCTGTTAAACATGTATTAAATGATAAAGTTTATTATCGGTTACACTAATCGAATCTCCCCAAAAGTAGATCAATCCACTTGAAGACGTTACATGCTGAGGTGATCAGAAAGGAAGGAAATTGAGATTAAATTAAAATCCTGCTCTGAACCACTTGATCGGACTCACTGATCATGCTCTAGATCATATACATGAATATATCTCTCCATTCATGTTTCTCCAAGCAAACCCAATTGATGTGATTGTTCGTGAAATTTGTCAATTTACATGAGAAAAGTTTCAATTGATTTCTCATTCAACATGGCATAGAAATTAATTAATCGTGAAATTAATTTTAATGAGAAAGAGAAAATAAAATTAGAGAAAATAAGAAATATGAAAGAGAAAGAAGAAAAAAACACATCTAAGAGAAGGAAGAGAAAATGAAGTGTGCGAAATTAGTAAACGTATAATTGTCTTTAGTGGGGTGAACATAATTTACTATTCATTCACAAATGATCCACCTAATTTTACTAAACTTTTTTACTATGTACCCAAAATTCTCTAAAATCAATCTATTTTTGGTTTAGACTAGATTTCGTTACAAACTTTAATATCAATTTTGAAAACTAAAAACTATTTAATTAAAAAACTTAAAAAAACTAAAACTAATAAAAATATATTTCATACAAATTTAGTTTTGATTCCGTTCTGGTTAGGGTTTAAATTTGGTTTTCCGGATACATAGATTAAGAACCCATTTATGGTATTTTGTTGGGTACGGTTCATCTAATTCAGTATTTTATTTTATTTAAGACTTATTCGAGTATTTTTTAAATTAGGGTACGGTTCAGTTCGGTATAAATATCGAGTTTGGGTTTCGGATATTTTTATATAAATTTTCAAAAAAAAATCTAAAAAGCTAAAATTTTGTTTTTGATTTGCTAAGATTTTACTACATTTATTCTTGTATTCTCTACCGCCTAACCTTTTTAATAACGTTTGTATTAAGGAATCTGCTATTTGTGACAAAGAAAAATTTAAACATACGCCAAATTTATAAGTACTAGGATAAGATAGCGTTTACAAATAAAACAAACGCTATCTTAAACTCAATGATATTATAAAAATAGGCCAAAAATGTACTATTAATGTGCTATAAATACTCAATATCCTTATAGTGAAGCAACAATGATGTTAGAAGGAAAAAATAATCTTAAGACTCTTACTTCTATCTTCTCAAAGGTAAACTAAACATGACACCTCGTTTGGTACCCACATGGTATTCCTTTTACCTAAGACACACAAAATCAACAAATTTCTCTCTCTTT
>JAKUCM010009915.1:0-13084 GCA_023374145.1 Lepidium sativum | reverse complement strand
ATATCAGCTGAATCTCTAAGGTACCAATTTTCTTTACAGCTATCTCTTATCCTTTACCAATTCTCTTAAGAAACTCATTCTCACTGTCATTGGTTTTGTTCTCTTGTGATAAACATTATTTTTTGTGAGACATATTGCGATTCGAGAGGCAGGATATCTATGCATTCTTTTATCCCAGACCCAACTCATAGGTAATACCCTTTAGCCACATAGCTTTCTTGGTGCTTCTACTAGTACCCTTTATGCCTTTGTGGTTGATAAAGCCACTATGTTTTGCATATCGGATCTCCAACTCACTGTGTTTTCTCCAACCTGAAAGATGTATCTGGTAATAGATCTTCTTATATCTAGGTCTGTACCATAATCACTATTACAATATCATGTTATATCAATCCTCTCAGATTTCTTAAAAGTCAAACACATGTTCTTTGCATTTTTTAAGTGTCTGAGAATTCATCCGACTGCATTCCAATGTTCTTTGTCAGGACAACTCATGAAGCGACTTACTACTCCAACTGTGTAGGCCAAATCTAGACGAGACCCCACCATTACATACATTAGGCTACTCACAACACTTGCATAAGGTATTTTGTCCATCTCTACTTCAACCTTTTTCTTGTTTTCTTTCTCTAGTACCTGATAGTTTAAAATGTGAACCAATTGGTGTATGAACTGCCTTTGAATCTTCTGAATCAAAAGTGCCTTTGAATCTTCTGAATTAAAAGTACTTAGGATTTTCTCAACATAAACTCTATGTGATAACCTTAAGACACTTTGACTCATGTCCCTAGTTATATCGATTCTTAGAATCCTTCTAGTTGCACCTAAGTCTTTCATTTCAAACTCATTACTCAAAACTTTCTTTAGTTTATTTATCTCTTTCACACTCTTTTTGATATTATCAACATATCATCAACTTACAGTAGCAAATAGAGGTAGCAATATTTTCAAAACTCCTTGAAATAAATACATGTATCAAATATCACTTCTTGAATATCCTTGAGATTGGATGAACTCATTGAATCTCAAGTTCCACTTCATTGATGCATGTTTCCATCCATATATTGACTTTTGCAAATAATCTGGCGTATAACCTTGGTTTCCCAACTCTTAGAATTTTGGGCTTAACCTTAAAAATCTATTTGCTACCCGCGGTTCTCAGATTATCCGGCAATGGAACATCCAACTAAGTATGATTCTTGTTTAAATAATCTATGTCATCATTCATAGCAACATTCCACAATTCCTTATATATCTAGTAACGGCTTATGTGTATTTCTTAGGTTTCTCAAAATCAATTACCTCTGCATCATTCAAAGCATAATAAGCAATGTTTCTTTCCACTAATCTGCTAGGTCTTCTGATTTCCCTTTTGCATATGTCCCTTGCTAGCAAATAATCATTGTATTCTACATCTTCTACTCAACATCTAATTCATCTTCATCTTTTGGTTCCACTAGTTCATCATTTTGATCCTAAATAACTCCACTCCATCTTGATCTGCATCACCTGCAGTTACACAGGTCTCACCAGTTTTCATCGAATCATAGAGTATTAAGAAGCTAAGCCTTTTGATCTTCTTGATTTCAGCTCCTTCTATCACCTTTTCTGAGACCTTCCCAAAATCCTTGTAGATTACCGACTCATTGAAAGTCACATCTCTTTTCTTCCAAACACCATATCATATACCCTTTAACTCTATGGGGATAACCCATGAAGATTCATCTTTTTGCTCTTGGCTTTAATTTTCCTTGGTTTACATGAATACCAAAAAACAAATCTCTTCATGTAAGAATAGTCCAATTATCTTCGTGTCCACAATTGTCATGTATATGATAGTTAATTGGTTTGTATGGGGTTCTATTTATGATGTACATGATTGTTGAAGCTGCCTCTACCCAGAAAGACTCAGATTATCATGTTTCTGTTAAGAAACTTATCACCATTTCCAGAATGGTTCTGTTTACTCTTTCAGCAATTCCATTTTTAGGTGGAGTGCAAGGACACCTTGTGCCTTTTAATTCCATGTTGACTACAATCTCATCAAAATTTGTGTTACAGTATTCTAAATCATTGTCTGTTCTTAGAACTTTCAATTTCTTTCCATTTTGATTCTCTGTCAATAATTTCCACTCCACAAACTTTCCATATGCTTCATCCTTTGTTCTCATAAAATATATCCACACATTTCTAGTGAAACCATCAACAATTAAATGTAGTACTGACTTTTTGCCAAGCTTTGAGTCACATTTGGTGAACCCCTTAGATCTGAGAGTACATATTTCAATGGATTCTCTGGAACATGTAATCCCTTCTTGAAAGAAGCTCTGTGTGACTAACCCAAAATACATGGCTCACAATGCTTAAAATCCTTTATTTCAATAGATTTAAATGAACTTTCTTTCCTTCACTAACTTTAAGTTCCCTTACCTAAAAGCATAAATATGCCCCAATTTATTGTGTCATAGATCTGTTGAGCTTTCACTCTACACAGCCACATTAGCTTCCATTTTAACTACTTTAATATCAAAGTGTCTTTGTAATCGGTTGCCATAACTTCTCTATCTTTTTAGAACACTTGTATTATGAAGTTTCTAGACTTGAACCAGCAACCTAATAGTTCCAAGTGTCCTGGAGAAATCAAATTTCTTCTTGCAGTAGGTGAGTACCTCACTTGTGACAAAATGACAACTGAGTTGTCATGACTTATGAATTTCACCTTGCTTATAGCAGTTATCTAGTAGGCAGTATCATTTCTTATGAGCATTCTACCACCATCAATTTCTTCAACATCATACATTAGATCTCCTATGGGTGTTATGTGATATAAACATCCATAATCCAGTATCCATTCTTCTTTTGTATTTATGTATGTTGCCACCAACATCAAAGGTTATGCCTACACTGCTACACCAACACTAGCCTATGCTCTATCTACTTTACTGTTGTTTTCCAGACTTTTTTTTCTCTTAGGACAATCCCTCTTAAAGTGATCATCTGAACCACATAACCAACAATCTTTGCCTTTGCCTCTTGAATTTGATCGACTTTTATCCTTTCTTCTTCTCTTTTACTATGATCGCTTTTCAGTTTTACCTCTGCCCTAGACAAACAACACATCTCCCTCACACTGCACCTTGTGCAATCCTTTCTCCTTCAACTCCATCTCTATAGAATATGTTGAACTGACTATGTCTTTCACTGTGATAGTTTCTTGAGTAAACTGTTCAACATTGATGTCCACATTAACAAGGTATGAACAAGATTATCATATTGCTTAGGTAAATTGTTCATTGGAATGGCTGCTTTATCTTCATTACTCATCTCCACATGAACACTACTCAAAGCTGATATGAGTTTGTTAAAAGCATCTAGATTCTTATATGCGTTCTTTCCACATCCATCTTAAAAGCATAAAACATTTGTTTAAGATTGAATTTATGAGGAAGCGTTTTAACCTGATATTCTGCCTCTAAGTTCACCCATGTATCATAGGTTGTTCTTTCCTTTTTTCATAGATATAAGCACATGATCGGAAGGCTTGAACAAATAAGATTTTTCGCTATCTTATCCTTTGCTCTAAACTTAGTATATGCCTTTTCCTCAGTGAACTTTTCTTCTGCTGCCACTTTGTCAAACCCTTCAGCTTTTGCATCCAAGTCAGCTTCTTCTTCTAGATAAGCATGCATCAAAGGATCATCTAAACCAAGAATCTCCAACTGCGCGAGTATCTTGAACTTCCATAATGAGAAATCTCCTTCTCGATCAAACTTTTCAACATCAGATTATCCTTGAGTTGGTTCCATGATTTTTGATATCTCATGTTACTTTGCAAATTCTCAACCTCCATGAAAACACTATCTTTTTGCATTTTTCCTCAACTACAAATCTGATGCTCAAGAAAACAGTACTAAAAAAAACAGACCTCAGACATGTGATGTTCTGATACCACTTTTTGTTAAATTATATGTTTTTATCTGATGAGTTGTTGTGATATTGACATTGATCTAAGTTTACTTGGTTGTTTGTTGCAGGAAAATAAAAAAAAGACAGATTTAACGAGCTTCCAAAGCTAAAACTTTAACTTTTGTACATTTCGGTGAGTGTACAACTCGCAATAAAAATCTACTCAAATGGTAAAAGGCAACAATGAACTCTCTAATCCAACAAAATCGCTTATGCGATTCAAATTAACATGCAAACGATGGCGCTTTCTTTTCCAAGACCAAATATTTATCTACAAACACTTGGCTCTTATTGATCAAGAACAAATTATTCAAGCCAATGATATGGTTAAGATCATCAATCCGGTAACCGGAGCTTTCTCATCTTTTTCACTTCCATAAGAGTTTTAAGTTGTATCTGATATATATGCTATGATTAACTGCAACAGATTATTGTTTGTATCCTAGACTCTGGTTCAATGGCAATTTGGAACGCATGTTTGAACCAGGTTAAATGGATCGAACCCTTGGCTTCTTCCCCAGCTTGTTGTTTTCACGGCTTTGGATATGATGGTTTGTCTCAGGATGGCTATAAAATATTGAAGTTTGTGAACGACATTTTTACCAAAAACAAGTCCGCAAACATGGGATCCTACAAACCATATGTTTATATCTATGAATTCAGGTCTAGTTCCTGGAAAACATTTCAAGTTTCTTTGGATTGGCTTGTGCTTTGGCATGGTAAAAGTGTGTCACTCAAAGGAAACATGTATTGGATTGCTAAATGGATTCACAAATCGGACATGTTCATCCAAGGATTTGAATTCTCTACTGTTACATTTGAGTCTTTGTGCTCGCTTCTCTTTATGTATGATGTAACATCAGATTATGTAGCATTGTCAGCTTTCAGAGAAGACAATCATTATGAATTACACCAAAAAAAAAGAAACAACAACAATTGTGGTTTGGGTTACAGACAAGATTGAGAAGGGAGTGAACATCTCGTGGACCAAGTTCTTTAGTGTGACAAGACCTGATTACCCTGTTTTGTGTGTTGATGCATATATTGCTAGTCCGATACACTTCATTGATAAGAATAATAGGATCGTCGTATGTTGTGAGGAAATACTGGTAGATGGAGAAAATGTAGCTATTAGAATTTACCTTATTGGAGATGGTGAAATCAAAAGACAAGCTGAGATACATCGAAACAAAAGAGGATTAGTTGGCATTTGATGTGCGCCTATGCATTTCTTCCAAGTCTTGTTGCGGTTCATCATAATTTGAAATTGTAAAGTTGTTATGTGTGAAGATGCGAGAAGCTGAACAACAGAAGATCATGAGATCGAAGATGCTACAGCGAAGCAACAGAATGTCAAGAGAAATCAACTGGTGTCAATCACGTGCTTGACACGTGAGAGGAAGAGATGAAGACTCGAGTAGAAGATTTTCGAAGATATTTCTTCAAGAAGATCTATGAGAATCAAGGAATTTCGAGTATCAAGGAATTGGTAAGAAATCTCTGAGAATCAAGGAGCTGACAAAAAGATCTCTGTGAATCAAGGAGTTGATAGGAAGTTGCCTATAAGAGCTTTGGAAGAAAGCAGTATGGCGTTAGCACTTTTGAAGAGAAGAAAACGTTTAGTTCAAAAGAGTGTTCATATATATAGAATATATTGCTTGAAGATGAAAGTGTCGAACATCTCTTCAGTGCAGCTATGCAGGGTGGGTTTTTTCTCAGCTCAGTTCGAAATGTAGATATGATCAGCCTGCAACCAACCTTCATGATGTTTGCCAATGGATTCTAAAATAGAAAAACTCATAATTCGGCCTTTACTGGCCTGATCCTAAAGCTCTTTGGTGTTATTCACAAATAGTGAATTTTTGTAAGAAAAATTCTTCTTTAACAAAGTTTGTTAACATCTTCAATTGGTATCAGAGCGGTTCACCGCATATTCTGTAAAAATCTTTACAGGTGTAGGTCTTGGGAAAGATGGATAATTCGCATCTAGTGGCAGTGACAAAACCATTGAAGTTAGATCCTGAAAAATAATGGAAGGTGCAGATGATGCAAGTCATCAAAGGAATTGATACCGATGCATGGTCGGCTGTTGAGGATGGATGGCAACCACCTGAAGATAACGACGGAGGACTGAAACCGAAGAGACAATGGTCGATTGAAGAAAAAGCTGAGGCTTACTGGAATTATCGAGCTCTGTCAGCCATTTTCAATGGTTTGCATTTGAATCAGTTTAGAAGGGTTCAGGGGTGCACAACAGCTAAAGAAGCTTGGGATATCTTAAAAGTGTCATATGAAGGGACTACCAGTGTCAAGAATACTCGTATTGAGATTCATGCGTCTCAGTTTGAGACTCTGACAATGAGAGAGGATGAATAAATTGAGGAATTCAGCAGCAAGCTGTCATCTATGGCTCATGAAGCTCTTGTATTAGGAAAGACCTATAAGGAGAATAAGCTTGTTGAAATTTGTTTGAGATGTCTCCCTTAGAAATTTCACGGCCACAGGTCTGCATTGGAGGTAACAAGTAATATCAATACCCTAAAGTATGATGAAGTTGTGGCAATGATGCAGGCTTATGAGCTTCAGATGTGTAAGAAGGATGAGGCAGTGAAGAAAAGAGCATAGCTTTTGTGTCTGAAGAGGAGCCAAAAGTTAAAGCATCTATAGAAGACTTTGAGGAAAAAGTTGGTTTAATAGTGAAGAAATTCATGTGAATGGCTGAAAGGGGACATAGGAAATAATTTCAAACATTAGCTCGAACTTTAACAGACAGAGATAACAACAGATCGTACAAACAGTGTCTTGAATGTCAAGGTTACGGTCACTTCAAAACAATGTGTCCAACAGCTTAGAAGAAAATGTCAGTTCAGTGGTATGAGTGTAAGGGATATGGTCACACAAGACCTGAATGTATCTTAAAACAAAGTGGAAAGTCAACAATAACGTCTTGGAGTGATAGTGAAAATGATGATGATGAGACAAATATCCTGAACAACTTTGTTGCTAGACTAGGAATTGTTGAAGTCACATCTGATGGGGATGCACGAAATGATCAAGATTCGGATAATGAAGAGTCAGAAGATGATGAGCTGAATATGTCTCAAGAAGATCAAATGTGTATCTTGGTAACATCCTTGGTGGAGACACGAGAAGAAAATAAACATCTCAAAGAAGAAAAACGTATAGCCAATATTCTTCTTCATCAAACTGAGCATGAGTTACAAAATGTTCGTGCACTGAACATTGGTCTTGAGAGTAGACTGACAGAACAACTAAAGCAGATCAAGATGCTGTCAAAAGGAACAAAAGAGTTGGACTATTTACTTATTGTTGGCCGAACAGAGAAAGGAAATCGTGGGCTGGGTTATGTTGGTGACTCTTCATCAGAAATGAGGTTTGTCAAAGCATCGGCTATTCAGCAAGAAGACCAATATAATTTGTGTGAGAAACGCAATCCTGTTAGAAAGGTGATCAAACACCAAAATCAAAAACATGATGGTAAACAAGGATATTCTCATAAGTCACAGTACTTTGGCTTAAGGTGGCATAAGTAGACAGGGTGCTGGTACTGTGGAAGGTTTGGTCACATGAAGTATCAGTGTTATTATTTTCACGCTAAAGTCCAACGTCTCTGTAGACAACAGAAGGTTGTTCTTAATGGAAACAATAGAAATCAGATCTGGGTCAGAAAAGTGGACTTATATTGTAATGTTGCATTCACAGCTGGGCGAGACAAGTCACATAATGGAAACAGTAATTGGTACTTCGATAGTGGATGTTCACGAAACATGACTGGAGAACAGAAATGTCTTCAAGGGCTTGAAGAAATTACAGGTGGCAAGGTTACCTTTGGAGATGGTGCTAAAGGCAAAATTCAAGAAAAGGGAAGTGCTGGTAGTAACTCTGAGCCTAGACTTCAAGATGTGCATTTGGTTGATGGCCTAAAAGCATATATGATCAGTATAAGTCAGATGTGTCATACATGTCTTCAAGTATTGTTCACGATAATGGATTGTCGTGCATTTGACAGTAATGGGAATGTACAACTGGAGGGTGTTCGATCAGGAAATGATTGTTACATGTGGGTTCCTGGAACTCAATGTTTGTCAGCTAAAAGTGATAATGAGGTTCAGATGTGGCATCAACGACTAAGTCACATGAATTTTCGAACTATGACCAAGTGGCTAATCAAGAAATTGTTCGAGGGATGCCAAAAATTGAAGGAGATTAATCTTTTGTATGTGGACCCTGGAGTATGGGAAAACAAGTCAAGACTCAACACAAATTTGTTCCTGATGTGAGATCCAAAGTTCTGCTGGAATTAGTGCATATGGATCTGATGGGTCCCATTCAAGTAGAAAGCATAGCTGGGAACCGATACATTCTAGTCATGGTTGATGACTACATTCGCTTTACTTGGGTACGACTTCTTCGTGACAAGAGTGAAACATTAGAGAGTTTTAAAATTTTGGCATTGCAACTTAAGACTGAGAAGAAGGGTATTCAGTCAATTCGCAGTGATCATGGTGGAGAATTTGCAAATGACCTGTTTAAGAAGTTCTGCATAGAACATGGGATTTCTCATCAATTCTCAGCTCCCAGGACTCCTCAACAGAACGGTGTAGTGGAAAGAAAAAACAAGACATTACAGGAAATGACTAGAGCAATGTTGTGCGGAAGTAAAGCTCCTAAACAGTTCTGGGCTGAAGCAATCATTACAGCGTGCTACATAATCAATCGTGTGTATATGCGTTAAGGCACCTCAAAGACGTCATATGAGTTGTGGAAAGGCAAAACACCAACTGTGCGTTACTTTCATGTCTTAGGCTATGTTTGCTACATTTTGAATGATAAGGATCAGTTGGGTAAGTTCGACTCACGAAGTGATGAAGGGATGTTTCTCGGATATTCTGGTTCAAGTACAGCGTATCGAGTTTACAATCGGAGCTCCTTAACAGTTCAAGAAACAGTTAATGTTGTCTTCAATGATGCCTCTACAATGAGATTGACGGTTGAACAATTAAATACGGATAATGATGTACAAGCTTCACGAGAGTCTAAAATGTTTGATCTTGTTCGGTTGCATGTATCATCGCCTCAAGTTCATCGGAATCACTCCTCTTCGGATGTAATAGGTGTGATTCAGGGGGAGAGAGTCACTAGAGGACAACAAATTAATTTCAAGGAGCTGGTGGGTAACATTGTTCTATTAGCATCCATGTTAAAGAAAAGTGAGAACATCGAGCAGGTGTGTTTTGTCTCCAACATTGAACCTAAAACATACAAGGAATCTTTGTTAGATGAATTTTGGATTTCGTCTATGAAAGAAGAACTTGGAAATTTCAATAGACTGAATGTCTAGGAAGTTGTGTCACGTCCAAAGAATGTTAATATTGTTGGAACAAAGTGGATATTCAAGAACAAGATTGACAAGGAAGGAAAAGTAGTCAGAAACAAGTCACGGCTGGTTGCTCAAGGATATTCCCAAGTTGAATGTGTTGACTTTGATGAAACATTTGCTCCTGTAGCTCGATTAGAGTCTATCCGACTACTGTTTAGTATGGCATGCAACACGAAATTAGAGTTTTTTCAGATAGACGTCAAGAATGCTTTCCTAAATGGTTATTTAGAGGAAGAAGTGTACGTGGAGCATCCCAAAGGATTCGAAGATCCACATCATCCTGATTATGTGAACAGGCTGAACAAAGCATTGTATAGCTTGAAGCAAGCACCAAGGGCATGGTATGAGCAATTGGCAACATTCTTGATTAAGAATGGATATGAGACGGGAAGTGTGGATAAAACATTGTTTACTCTAAACAATCAGGAGGGCTTCATCGTTGTTCAGATTTATGTGGATGATATCATTTTCGGATCAACAAGTCAAGGAATGGTGAACAAGTTTGTTGATGTCATGACTAGAGAATTTGAAATGAGCATGAATGGAGAAATTACGTATTTTCTCCGCCTTCAAGTAAAGCAAACTGAGGATGGAATTTTTGTGAATCAAAGCACTTATGCTAAGAATATGATAAAACGTTTTGGTATGCAAACTAATAAAGCTGCAAAAGTTCTAATGGGAATTAGCGAGAAACTGTCTAGAGATGATGGTGGTAAACCTATAGATGCAACAACTTACAGGAGTCTGCCTGGGGGGTTGTTGTACCTAACCGCAAGCAGACCTGATATTAGTTTTTCAGTGGGAGTATGTGCTGGATATCAAGCTAACCCTAAGGAAAGTCACTTACAAGCAGCTAAGCGTGTGTTGAAGTATGTGATTGGGACTCATAATCTGGGAATTCAGTACACTTGTGACTCTACATGTGAGTTGACAGGATACTGTGATGCTGATTGGGCTGGGTCATTAGATGATCGAAAGAGCACCAGTGGTGGTTGTTTCTTCATGGGGAATAATCTAATTGCTTGGTTGAGCAAGAAACAGAACTGTGTATCACTCTCAACAGCCGAAGCAGAATACATTGCAATGGGCAGCTGCTGTACACAACTACTGTGGATGAAACAGATGTCTGATGATTACGGTATTAAGTCTGACTCTTTACTTGTGTACTGTGATAATCAAAGTGTTATATGTATTGCTAAGAATCATGTTCAACATTCACGGACAAAACATATAGATACTAGGCATCATTTTATTCGTGAACTTGTTGGGGAGAAACTGATAATAATCAATCATGTGAACACAGAGAATCAATTGGCTGATTTATTCACTAAACCACTTGCTTTTAATCGCTTTGTTAAATTAAGAAGTGCTATTGGAATATGTGAACAATAACGTGTTGTTCAAGGATGAAAAATGATTGGAAACAGGAACCTCGTTCTTAAGGAGTGTAGCGTGCATCTGAATAAAAGAAATGGACATCAGGCGTGATTGATTAAAGTAGAAAACAGCTTCTTTTCATGTCGTCACATAAGAAGTACCTTAAGCTGTAAGTTAAGACTATGATGAGGGAAGTCAAAGAGCTGAGGATAGCTGATATGCAAGAGTTGAGAAGTCAAGTGATACTCTGCATATAAATGATTCATTTCCGTGGTATATATAAAAAAAGGGCTTCCAAGTAATAGTCTCTCCAAAGGAAATTCCAGCGGCCTAAATGAAGGATTAATTCTCAAACTACAGGAACACTTATGTTAATAAAGGCATGACAATGTGAAAGACTAGCTACTGTGTCTCAGACCTGGCTGTATGAATAAAATGTCAAGATGCACGTTGTACTTCGCAGAGGTATAATTGCTACGAAAGGTCAGTAAATAACTACTTGATAAGTTTAAAGTGGAAATTTGATGAAAATTGTCTTAATTAAGTAATGTTCACAAGATTGATTGTTAGTCTGGGTCACTCACATGGCTGTATTACTTTGACAGAGTGTTAATTGGTTGATTGGGATTCATATTGAGTTCACTAACAGGCCACTAATGAGCCAATTTTTTTCTAAAAAAAATTAGGCAAGTATTTGTGTATTGGGCTTTTGCAAGTTCATTGAATTAGATCACGCCAATCTAGAGGCATGCAAGGAACATGTGTCAAATCAATCAGTCATAAGACTAATTGCAAAAGGCATTATTGCGTGTGAATTCGAAAGATCATGTTGTTGTCTCCAAGAAGCGTGATTTCATCACTGGATTAAGTATTCCTCTCAAAGAAAAAGAAAAAAATCAACATCACAAAAGAAAAAAATGGAGTGCAAGGGTAACAATCTTGAGACCATGATCAAGTTTGTGGCAAATACAGAGTGTCGCTTAGTCATCTATCGACCCCTGGTGAGTCAACCAACTGCATATTCTCTCAAGTCTCCAATCGAGGAATCAAAACCTATCGCGAACAAGGAGGTGTCGCAGCATTCACCACAGAAACCATCAGAGTGGGATAATCTAATGGGAGATCTCGGTGATATGGCTCCGGCTCAAGATACAGAGTCCGAGGTGGAAATCACTGGCTGCACGACAACCCTCCGATCTGATATGATGTCACTGACCGATCAGATCCATTCAAATTGGATGGTGTTCTGGAAGCTGATATTGCATCGGTGGTCACAAGGGGTCAAATCAAGAAAATGTCTCAGGTGCGCAAGAGTAATTTACTCCCAATGTACAATCAATTGTACAAAATCTGCAGCACTAATTGGTTTCCTACAACCAATGATGGATATGTGAGTGCAGCCCGAATGCAGATACCGTATAAGTTGGTGCAGAACATCCCGTTTAATCTTGGCAGGATTATGTTCCATCAGATTCGGAACACTGCAGCATCTACGAAGGCCACTAAGTCCAAATTTTTCCTTCCGTTTCCATATATGCTCACTCGGCTGATTGAGAGTCAACATCCTGTCTCTCCTGAGGTTCAGTCTGCCTTTGCCAATGTTGCTCCTGGCGCACAACAAAAGAATAACAAGACCAGAATGTCTGCATCATCCTCCAACTCTCAGAAGATACTTCTAAAAACCGTGTTAGCTCTGAGTATGGAGGTGGTAGAAATGTGCAAGGAAACATTAGCCACATGTATGACATTCACATCTATACACTTAAGTGATCATATTCTGTTATTTTTTAACATGATGTGCTGCTAAGCAGGAGGAGAAAATGACGATGATGAGGAGATGAACGATTAAGGGGGAGTATGAGATTAAGGGGGAGCATTGTAGTGCTTATGCTCGTTTTCTTTTTGCCATCTGGACATTTATTTCATAACTCTTAGACTGCTTCATTAGTTGTAATGGATTAGAATGTTTCGGTTTGATCAAGACCTTATTTGATATTTGCTGGAAGATTAACAGATCACTAATAACACTAACAGCTAATAAGATATCTGGAAGTTTTTTGTTATGAATTTGTGATCATCACAACAACAGGTACTTAGGCATCACATCAAGTCAAAACGGGGGAGATTGAAGATGCGAGAAGCTGAACAACAGAAGATTAGGAGATCGAAGATGCTGCAGCTAAGCAACAGAATGTCAAGAGAAATCAACTGGTGTCAATCACGTGCTTGACACGTGAGAGGAAGAGATGAAGATTCGAGTAGAAGATTTTTGAAGATATTTCTTCAAGAAGATCTCCGAGAATCAAAGAATTCCGAGTATCAAGGAATTGGTAAGAAATC
>JAKUCM010009914.1:0-29444 GCA_023374145.1 Lepidium sativum | reverse complement strand
ATTCGACAAAAACAAAGACGGAATCATCACCGTTGAAGAACTTAGTCAAGCACTCACACGACTTGGTCTCGATGTTGATTTCCCTGATCTTGAATCAACCGTTGAATCTTTCATCAAACCGGACACAACCGGACTCGGGTTTGATGATTTTGCTGCACTTCACAAAACCATAGATGAAGCTTTGTTGGCAGGAGAAGGATGCTGTGATGGATCTCCTGAATCAGATCTTGAAGAAGCTTTTAAAGTGTTTGATGAAGATGGAGATGGATTTATCTCTGTTGTGGAATTACAAAAGGTTTTGAAGAAGCTTGGACTTCCTGAAGCAGGAGAGATTGAACAAGTGAAGAAGATGATTGTCTCTGTTGATAGTAATCACGATGGTCGTGTTGACTTTTTCGAATTCAAAAACATGATGCAATTTGTTCTTGTCCCTTCCTCTTGAATCTTTAGAAAAAACTTTTGATTCTCTATTCGAAGTTCTAGTCTTGAATCCAAAACAGATTTAGATAGATGTTGTGTAATGTTTGATTACAATCTGTGGCTTCTTCATTTGCACCAAATCTGATATCTTCTTATCCATGTGTTTAGTTAACATTTCTTCATAGACCACCACTTCAGCCTCTGTTAAATCTTTGCGATCTTTAAGCTCAGCAAAGACATCCATGGCTGCTTTTAATGTTCCATGCTTACACATACCAAAGATAACTGCACAGTATATGACTTTGTTAGGAGACAAACTCTGTTGTTCCATCTCATCTAGAACCTCCATAACCTTTGAAGCATTTCTCTCGTTGCAGACATAGATAACTCTAAGAACGTACTTAAACTCCATAGGACCACTTTCAACATTCCTCAAGCATTCACGAACTAGCATCATTGCAGCATCTATTTCTCCAGTTTCGCAAAGTCCTCTAACAAGAGACAGATAAGCAGGTACTGAAGGAAGACAGAACATCTCACTAACTTTGTTATGATATGAACAAGCCTCTTGGATTTCCCCTTTTTCAACAAAACAGCAAATGGCAATACTATATGATGACGAATTAGGTTCAACCCCATATTCTTTCATTTCAGAAAACAGTGACAATGACTTTTGAATCTTTTCTGTCTTGTAAAGAGCATCCATAAAAATGTTGTATACAGAAACACTGCCTAGACCTTTTATCTTAAGCACATCAAACACATCTAGTGCAGCCATAATCCTTTCTTCTTCTGCACACATAAATCTGAGAAACTGAGAAAGGTAATCTTCAGCGTGATATCCATATTTTTCGATTTGGTCTAGCAAATAGCAAAAATCATCAAATCTTTTCATCAATGCATAAGTAACCATTATGGGATTCAGGGTCTCAAAATCTGGTTTTATTTCTTCCTTAATTGCAACCTGCAACAGCTTGTAAGCTTTATCAACCTGTTTCTCATTACATAAGCCGTTAATAACTGCATTATATATCCCTAAGTCGGCAATGTACCCAGAATCCACTACATCCTTCCATAAATTCCAAGCAGACTTGACCTTCCCATCTGCAACAAATCCTTCAATCAAAAGCCTATAAATCTCCCTATCGATCAAAAGCTTCTTCCTTTTCATCTCCTCAAACAGTTCATAGCCTCTTACAACCCTGCCCTCTTTACACAAACCCATAATTACAGTTCCATATGCTGTTACATCCGGTTCTATCCTGTCGCATTTCATTTCATCCCAAACACGTAAGCCTGCTTCCACATGACCCTCCGAAACCAACATCTTAATCATTGCCGTATACGCAAAAACATCAGGCTTACACAAATTTTCTCTCATTCTCTGCAGAATATCAAACATCTTCTCCATTCTCCCAGCTTTGCATAAACCCTTAATCAAAATCATGAAAGTAACACTTTCCTCAGCCAATCCATCTTTCCTAAAATCTTCATAAACGTTCATCGCTAAGTCAAAGTTGTCAGTTTTCATCAATGCATCCATTATCCTATTGTACAAGAAAACTCTAGGCTTTATTCCAAACTTCTTCATCTTTTGGTAAACGTAATAAACCCTTAAACCTCTCTTTTTATCTGAATGCATTCTAATCAATATTTCGAATTGTTTCTCTGACGGAATTCTTCCATGAGATTCCATCAGCTCCGGTAATTGATCGGCAGCACGAAAAAGTCCGATTCGATTAAGGCAATACGCAAAAGCATTGTACGCAACGAAATCGTGTCTATACCCTTTCTGCTTACCTGCCCAGTGGAAAAACTTCATAGAAATTTTAGCGTCATTCTCTGCTTTCAACACTTCGCAGACGATACTCGGAGTAATCCGACGAAGTTTGTTTAGCTCTGATACGACGGATGGTCCCCACCGGTCTTGATTCTTGCGAAATGCGTCGAGGATGAACCGTGAGATCGGAGAGATACGCTCGGAGGAAGAAGCAATCGTTGGAGAAGGAGATGAAGAATCTGGGCTCCATTTGCGTAGATCGGAGGTACAGGTGTTGGATGGAGGAAAAGATGATATTTTTAATGTGGGATTCCGGTTTGGAAAGAGACCACCGTAGACGACGGAGCGATTCTGCGGTGGTTTACGGTGGCTGTTGAAGAAATAGGGTTTGTGAGATACACCGGAGAGATTCCGAGGCTTGCTGGGTTTCATGACTGTGCATTGAAACGATGTCGTTCCATAGATTACTTCAGTACTTCAATGAACCTTGGTCAGAGTCAACGTTACGACAAACGACGCCGTTTATATACTTGTAACTTGTTGATCTAATTGGTAAAAACTACGAAATATTATATAAAAATCTAAGCTGAAAAATAACGCTAGAATAATATTTAAAGTTAGGAAACATACCATTTAATATAAATTTTAGGTTTTTAAGAATTGACGTTTTAGAAGTTACAATTTAGGATTAAAAATATATTTTAGAATTTAAATATGAAAAAAGGTGATTCAATTAGTATGCCACTAATTTATGCATGTTGATCCAATAGTTAGAAAAATGAAATAACATGTATGGTTTAATCTATTAGGTTAAGGGAATTTCATTGTTTGTATTTTTTTATGTTTATGTGACTTGTCTTACGCATAACGGGACGCGAAATAACGGGTACGGGTTAGGAAAAGTTAGTTCGGAAATTTAGATTTATTTCCCATACAATTCTTGCTACATAATAAGACGTGAATTTTGAGAATTTGGAACGATACAATAATTTTGAGACTTAAAATTTGTTTTTCGAACTATTTTCAAAGTTTTACTATATCGGAAAATTGTAATATATGTACAGGCAGTAGTTTAGAAAATATGAGTAGTAAAAAAAATTAAAATTATTATTATAAATTATATAATGAATATAAAAATAATAATAATGTATAAAATATTTATCAATGTTTAATATACAAAAAATACAAATTTACATTATTAGAATTTGTAATTAAATGACCAATATTACCACTTTCTATTAAAAATAGTAGTATATCCATATTGAATAATGTATATTGATTGTAAAATTGTAAAAATTTAAGTCAAATATTGTTATAAGTCTGATTTTACATATTTGAATCCAATATATTTTAATATTTTGTTAACGTCAACAAATATCCAACGGGAGTTCAGAGAATTCTCGCACCCATTCGTTATCATTTCTCTTACCCGTTTGGATATTGTTATTGGATCCGAACGAAAAATTTGAATTTTCTTTTCCCAAAAAAATTAAGAATTACGGAATGAGAATATAGGGCTAGTGTGACTTGAACAATGTTTTCACTATTTAAAAAATTTATATATTTAAATGTATCTTCCTCTTCCTTTTCCCTCTCTATTTTGTATTGATCTCATGCAGCAAGTTTGTGAATCATGCAACCGATTTTACTTTTATTTTCTACTTCTTAGAATAAATAAAAACAATGAGAATGATAGGTTTCTATAGTTGGAAAGTGTCATGGAGTTCTAATTTTACATCCTTCTTTTTAAAGAATTTTCTTTTCGTTTGGTTAAATAATATATAGATTTGGGTTCAATGATTGATCTAATCCGTAAGTAAACAATTATTTTGGTTAAACAATAACGACCAAATGTAAAATATACAAAAGAGAAGTAGTTGACAGATTGATGTCACTTCTTTGAAGCAATACCTAACAAGTAAGAACAAAGTTAGGTAAGACTTAAAACATTAGCAAGTACCTTTTTGTTAGCTTCTAATTGTAAAAAGAATGGAAGAAGAGTAGTATCCAAATTAGGTGATCGCTTTTACTATTTTCGACACAATGTACAACTTAATGTTTGATGATATGTTTTCGACAAGTTCATTAATAATTTAGTTCTAAGCATTTTATTAAGGTTATTTTTTTTTTTATCAATAATTACATCAGATCCAATCGATCTAAACTTTCTTATGAAATTCCAAACAATATCACGTATTACGTAACTCTCTGAAATTGAATTATAGCGAAAAATATATCTCCTAACTAATAACATTTTTTTTTTAACTTTTCAAGTAATTTAATAGTTTTAGAACTACATATTCGAGGTAATTGGATAATTCGACATTATTAAACGTAATTATATGTAAAGATTGATAAAAGAAAATTATAAAATGTGGTTGACACAATTTTTTTGGAAAATGTAGACCAAATAATACGAATTGACCACGATGACTAAACACATTAGATAGTTGGGCAGTCGTTGCAATATACAACTAAGCAGCCGTACATATTTTACGTCCATTTATCACCAATTATTTGTACTATTACTATTTTGTTTAACTTAAAATTATTTTAAAATATATTCAATTAAGGTTCATAACTCTATTGTTTGACTTCGTTTAAACTATATGGTAGTTAATTAGTCACTTTACTTTGCCCTCTAAATTTTTGTTCTTTCTTTACAAATTAGGTTAGGTGACCTATGATAACTTTTGATTTATTTTTGTTTTATTTAAAACTACTAAGTTTGAAGAGAAATATTTATCAAAAAAAAAGAGGAGAGCAAATGACATTTAGCCTAGTGGCAGGCGGTAAATCCATTTAATGCATCGCGTTTGCATAACTCGAGATCAAATCTCCATGTCTACATTGTGTAGGAATTTGGCTATTGGGCTGATTAGTTGTGGCTCAATATAATCTGGTGTTGACAAAAAAAACGACAAATAATCAATTATTTCTCAGAAGGTAATTATATTGACTTAAAAGTCCAAATTCTACACGTTTTATTCTACTATTTTGATCAAATGTTAGACTTTATCTTCTTAATATACATACTTGTAAGAAATATGTTTTTTAAAAACTACTACGTTAGATATAATAATAGATTTTATTTGCATTTAGCCATATATATAGGATGCAATAATGTTTAATGGACAAAATCCTGACCAAGAAAAAAAATTAATCAAATGTTTTTTGGTTATTGTAATTGTTTTAGTATGATGACCAAAATGTTGAAAGTTGCATCCAATTCAATTCAAATGATGTTACATGTGAGGCTGTTTTAACTAAATTACATATACTAATACAATAATTAATTTTATAGATACTTTTACCCAAAATTATAACTTAAGGTGCCTTTAATTCTGTTATATACTATGGGATTTTTTTGCCCATTTATGAAATTACATTCTTATACCGTCCAATATAAAAGTCAAATAAATGTATTTCCAATAACCTTAATCCTTCCATATTAAACATCTTCTTAATAATTGGGTGTGATATAATAATCAAAATACAGTTTCCTTAAAAAATGCATAGTCTTAACAAAAGAGTTGAATCATTTTTTTTGTTAAAGGGGCATTGGTTGGATCATTTTCATCATCTAGTTTTATTACTTATTTATATTAATTATACTAATAATACTATTATATGGTTGTTTTAAATAATTTCATAACTTTTGTTAGTAGTGTAGTTAACTTTTTTTTTATATATATCAACTAGTATACTGAGTTTTAAATCCCAGTTCTACTACTATAGGTAGGGATTTTAATCTCTGCTGTCATGATCATTTATAAAGTGACTACACCACTAAACCACATGTTTTCGGCTAGTGTAAGTTAACTATAGAGAATATAAATATTAAAGACCTAAGAAAAAGGAACAATATTTTAAAATTTCATTCTTTTTAAACACAAAGACTAAAACTATTCCAACTAATTTTTTTATAGAAAATACTAAGTTGATTTCACTATGTGGTTATAATAATCCAACTAATAACTTTAATACCAGAATTTGATTCTTATCTTCTATATTATGGTAATTTAATTTTTAGAAATGAGTTTTAAATTATAGATAGGTTTTGTCGATTTAATGTTGATTAAAAGAAACTAAAAAATCATAGAATTAATTTCATTAAAATCTGAATGATAGAGCAAGCGAGTCGCGACCAGGTCGTAGTCGTGCCCTCGTTTTGCAATTCACGTTTTCCTCTGAGTTTCTCTTCGTCTTCTTCTTCCTTCTTCAACTTCATTCTCTCTCTGTCTCTTATGTTTTTCCTCGTGAAGGAGTTTCTCTCTCGCACACACTCCTTTAATAACATTTCACGTTTCGCAAACCAAACAGAGATCTTTTAACGCCTTCCTCTGTTTCTCTCGTCTTCTCACAATTCTCAGGTCCTCAAATCTCATCTCTCTTCCTCTTTCTCTGTATTGTTTTGTAACTATTAGATCTTTCTAATCTGTTTTGTCTTTCCTCTGAATTTTCTCAATCATCAAAGTTAGTTTTTTTGTTTGATGAGTAAGAGGTTTCAGACCGAAACACATACATCAAAATTAGTTTTTTCCACTCTGTTTTTACTCATTTGGACGAGTGGACGATCATTTTCTGATTTTTCCTTAGTTTTCCTTCAATCAAATCGAAATCTAAATCGGAACAGATCAATATTTTCTGTAACTAATCGTAATTCTAGTCAATTTTGATGACTGTTTTTACATTTTTAAAGACTTTTTCGCTCCCATTATTTTTGTTTTACTCTGTTTTGTTCTTTTTCCTCTGCAACTTTTTGACTCATAAAGGTGTTTTTTTTTTCTTTTTCTTTTTGGTATTAGATTATAAGATGAACATAAAGATGCCTCCATATTGTTTATGGGCAACAAAAAGACTCCATATACTTTCTTTTTTACACACTAGTGTCATAAAATTTTAACTTTCTCTGTCTGCTTCAGGTCCCACTTGCAACATATATAATGATCTCTCTTTTTTATTCTCATATAAATGTATGCAGAATTTGGTAGCTTTGACCTTTATGCTTCTGTTTATAAAATTGTATTTCTTTGTTTTTCAGCACAAATTTGAAGTCTTCCAATGCAAATTTTTGCTAGAGGTGTAAGAAGAAACTCAAGAACTTTGCCTCTAGGAGGAGGTAAGTAGAGAGATTATTACTTTTCTTACAAAGTTTGCTTTTGATCATATCATAGTTTTGAGATCTTTTTGATTGGATTGTGCAGAAATGGATTACTTAGAACCAAAAACCAAGAACAATCTCATTGGAAAGATTATATTACTAGGTTCACTTGTAATCTTAGCCATTATTGTGATCAGTCAAGCGTCTAGTTTCACATCTCCAAGCGCGGTATCTTCATCTTCTCATACTCAATATCAAACCTTAAAAGCTTTTTTTACATTCTCATAATGTCTTTTGGTAATTTGGTTTTAGTTCTCTCAAAGAGAAGAAGGTGTGACTCATGTGTTAGTCACTGGTGGTGCTGGTTATATTGGTTCACATGCTGCTTTAAGACTGCTTAAAGATTCATATCGCGTAACCATTGTGGTAAATGAGACTAGTTTCAAGCTTTTTCAATAACTATATAGATGAACTTGAATACATTGTATTAACTTTAGATTCTATCTCTCAACAGGACAATCTTTCTCGTGGGAATCTTGGTGCAGTCAAGACATTACAGCGATTATTCCCGCAAACCGGAAGGCTTCAATTCATTTATGCTGACTTAGGAGATCCTAATGCTGTAACTTTTTCCTAACCTTTGAAGTATAAACATGTATTGGTTTTGTCTGTTTTCTGAAACTAACAAAATTTCAGGTCGAGAAAATCTTCTCAGAGAATGCTTTTGATGCTGTGATGCATTTTGCTGCAGTAGCTTATGTTGGAGAAAGCACACTTTATCCACTAAAGTACAGTCTTAGTTTCATTCTATAGTTTTAAAACATTGTTGCAGGATTTTTCCTTTATTGGTCTCATTGTTTTTTATATGTTTCTTTGTTTGTAGATATTACCATAACATTACATCAAACACATTAGGAGTTCTTGAAGCTATGGCTAGACATAAAGTTAATAATCTGATATATTCTAGCACTTGTGCTACTTATGGAGAGCCTGAAAAAATGCCAATTACTGAAGATACTCCTCAGGTACACTTTCTTGATATCTCTGTGACCCCTGTGATTAAAAATCTCTGTGTATTAATCGAAGTTAATCGTATTTAGGTCCCAATTAATCCTTATGGAAAAGCTAAAAAGATGGCAGAAGATATGATCTTAGATTTCTCTAAGAACTCTGACATGGCGGTTATGATTTTAAGGTATGAAAGTTCGTTGAGTATGAACCTGCAGATACTTCAATGAAACATAATGAAAAATGTTGATGAATCTTGATTATGAACTTGTAGATACTTCAATGTGATCGGTTCAGATCCAGGAGGTAGATTAGGAGAAGCTCCAAGACCCGAGCTTCGCGAGCAAGGAAGGATTTCTGGTGCTTGTTTTGATGCAGCTCGCGGTTTCATTCCCGGACTTCAAGTGAAAGGAACCGATTACAAAACATCAGATGGGACCTGCATTAGAGACTACATTGATGTTACGGACCTTGTTGATGCTCACGTGAAGGCTCTAGAGAAAGCTCAGCCTCGGAAAGTTGGTATCTACAATGTTGGAACCGGAAAAGGTTTTGACTTTGACATTTTCACTTCACAAGAACTCTACTTTTCTTCTAATGATAACCGAGATTCTTAACTCCCAGTTGCCATCTAGTTACCATGATTTGATTCATTGCACAAGACTATGGTTACAATATGAGATTAACAGTTTTGTGGTTTGGTTAAACAGGAAGATCCGTGAAAGAATTTGTGGAGGCGTGTAAGAAGGCGACAGGAGTTGACATCAAAGTCGATTTCTTGCCTCGGCGACCAGGAGATTACGCAGAGGTTTATAGTGATCCGACGAAGATTTTGAGAGATTTGAACTGGACAGCTCGATTCACTAATCTTCAAGATAGTCTTCAAGTTGCTTGGAGATGGCAAAAGATTCATCCTCATGGATATTCTTCTTATTAAAAAAACAGAGGAACATATCAACTTTAAAGAGATTTTGTTGTTTTTACATTTCATTGTGTAAATTGGAACAGTGCATCGAATGGGTTACTCAATGGTTTTGACTGGCCATTTAGTTCTCTGAAAAATTAGGTTATGTTGTTCGGTTACGTGTGTAACAAACAGACTTACAGCAGAAACTAACCACCACCCTCCACTGCTCTAATCTGCAAGCTAACAGTTTTTACTTGAGTTTCTTCTGCAATCACCACTGTGCATCTGTAAATGTCAAAACAGAGGATGGATTCTCAAAATCCAACCAATTACATGCTAAACCTGAAGGCTGGATTTGAAACTAACCGAGATATCATAACAATTCCATGGTCCACAACCCCATCAATAATTTCCAGGCTTGTAGCCACATCAGCTGCAGAATTTCGAATGGATCAACAATAGAGAGCACTTCACAAGTTTCAATGGTTGCAGTAAAGAAAAGCTTTTACCGAGGCTTGGAATTGGAGTTGAAAATATGACATCAAGAATGTTATGACCATCACTGGTGACTATAGTAAAGTTTCCTCCAAGAGGACCTGCACCTTCTTCAGAAGATCTTCTCCACACCTTTTCCGCAAAGCATTTACAATTAGTCAAACGAGGCTTAACACAATCAACAGAACCAAAACCCTGAGAAAAACAATTGCAGAAGAACCAGATCCAAACCTCTGCGACAAGTCATTTATCTCCTCACCTATAGCCAACCAATTGAGCTACAACAAAAATTTCAGCTTTTAAACTCCATTTCCAAACTATTTGAAACATACTATGCTTAAATCAAAACTTAGTGGGTCCAAATTTGGCTTACGGATTGAAATAAAACAGGAATAGAACCTTCAAGGTTGGCTTTGTAATGCTCTTCTTTTATCATGAAAACTGCATCATCAGCTGCTTTTAGAATAGACTGCATTGTGAATCTCTCTTAGTAAGCCTAAAGCTAAGCAATGAGTTTATGATCAAAACTGAAACTTTGACACAAAAGAACCTACTCGCCTTCTGTTTCAGAATATAGTCAGTCATCTTCCTGTGATCTGCTTTTTCGTCCAATAACTGCAATACGAGTACTCTCTTCTACGGCATCAACATCATGAAACGCAATATCAATCTACAAAGGAGTCACACTGCAAACATTATTACAACACGAATACCAAATCAAATCGGTTAGAAAATGCAGGGAAGCAACTACCTGAGAATCATCCCTGATATGTTCCAAGGGGATTCCACACTTTGCTGCTTACTTTGCACTTCGAGCAAACAAAGTTCAGGAAGAATCATCATGAATTTAGCAAAAAATCTCAACTCGTAGTAGTAGATGGATGAACCATATGATCCAAGACTAATGAATCAGTATATTAACAATTGAGAACAAATTAAAGATTGATTTTTTTGTTGTTGCAAAGAAGAGCAGAATCAGAATCAAAAGACTCACATTGGTACACCAACAACATTTAAAGAACCAGAATGAAGTTGCTGACCCAAATAACGTATAGCCATATCTGAAGCTTCTCCAGTTCCTAAACCAATAATCATCCCACTCTTTACATAATTATACACTTGAAAGAAACAAATTTTACCATAAGCTTCTGTAACTAAGTATCAAATCTTTCTTCAGTTTCTGAATTATTACCAAAGAAACATACTTTATATATATATATATATATTTAAACATGGAAGTTATTTATAATTATTTACCCCAATTCTTAATTGACCAACCTAAAACTAAAAGAGAAACATTGAATAATTTAATTAGAAGCAGCCGAAAGAAAAACCATTGAATAATTGAGAAGAAAACAAAAAGGAGAATCCTTTGATTAAGCTTACTCTCAAGTCCCACTTATGAATGTCTCTCTTTCTGTGCGCTTTAAACATGTGGGAAGCAAATACTTCATAGCCCACTCAAATCGCTTCAAAGGTTTTTCCAGAATCCAAGAAGAAAAGGTTTGAGATCCTCGTGACTTCATTCTGTATCCATCTCTAAATATTATATATATGCGCACTTCTCTTTCACCGACCTTCCAACACAAAAAGGCATCTCCTTTTTTGTTTTCTGTCAATTCCACTTGTTCACCATTGAATATACTTTAATGGGTTCTTCTTCTTTTGCAGTCTTTTTAACTTATTAGGTAGGGTTTCTCACTCATACATTCTCTGTATAAAACCTAGTTCAAAGTGGAAGATCAAAAACCCTTTTTCTAAAAACTGAAAGTGAAGAGAAAAATGGGTAAAGCTATGTTGGTGAATTTTGGGTTTTTAGTACTTGTGATCTCTTTTGGGTTTTTATCTATCGACACTCTAGGACAACAACAACAACAAGACGATGATGATAATGATGATGATTCTTCTGTGTATATTGTCACACTTAAACAACCTCCTATTGTTCATGTCTTTGATGAACAAGAGCTTAAGCAAATCAGAAATAAACGCCATACAACAAAAAACGGTCACACTTCTAAATTTATACCAAAATTTCAACCAAGGTATTAATACATTTGATTCTTTCTTCTTTGTTGTCTCTAAATTCTCTGTTTACCTTTGCTTTAACCCCTTTTTCGTATTGGATTTTATAGGAACAAAAAGAAGAAAAGTCATGGCAGGTCAAAGCTACCACCATCTATAGCTCAATCTCATGACTCTTTCTTAAGAAAGACATTTAAAGGAGAGAAGTATATAAAGCTTTATAGTTACCATTATCTTATCAATGGATTTGCTCTGTTTGTTAGCTCACAACAGGTAGATATATACACATCTTTGGTTCATGATCATTGTATAACAAGGACTAGATTGACATGATCATTGTGGAAATAATTTTCCTTCAGTACTTGATTTTGACTGATTTGTGTTTTGATTTGTTTCTTTAAGGCTGAGAAGCTTTCAATGAGAAAGGAAGTAGCAAACATTGTGTTGGATTTCTCTGTGAGGACAGCAACAACTTATACACCACAGTATATGGGTTTACCACAAGGAGCATGGGCCAAAGAAGGTGGATTTGAGATGGCTGGAGAAGGAATTGTTATCGGATTTATCGATACTGGAATTGATCCAACTCATCCTAGTTTCAGTGACAATGATTCTGATTCTCAGCATTCATATCCAGCCCCTAAGCATTTCTCAGGCATTTGTGAAGTTACACAGGATTTTCCATCAGGATCTTGCAATAGGAAGCTGATTGGAGCGAGGCATTTCGTTCAATCAGCTGTAACTAGAGGAATGTTTAACTCATCTGAAGATTACGCATCTCCCTTTGATGCAGATGGACATGGAACGTAAGTTTAGCAATTGCATATATCACATATAAACAGAGTTTGAAGCTTAGAGATTGTTACTTTGAATATGTGTACAGACACACAGCTTCAATTGCAGCGGGTAACCATGGAGTTCCAGTCATAGTTTCTAACCATAACTTTGGAAATGCTAGTGGAATCGCCCCTCGTGCATTGTAAGTTAATAAAAAAACCTTATATCAATGGTTGAATCTTCACAAACTAACATAAAATTATCTGTTTCTCAGTATTTCAGTTTACAAGGCATTGTACAAGAGTTTTGGAGGCTTTGCTGCAGATGTTGTTGCAGCTATAGATCAGGCAGCTCAAGATGGAGTAGATATATTAAACCTATCGATTACACCAAATCGAAAACCTCCTGGTGTTGCTACTTTCTTTAATCCTATTGATATGGCATTACTTTCTGCTGTAAAATCTGGTATCTTCGTTGTCCAAGCTGCCGGAAATACTGGTCCAGGGCCTAAAAGCATGTCTTCTTTTAGTCCTTGGATTTTCACAGTTGGTGCTTCTTCTCATGATAGACTTTACTCTAATTCCTTAGTCCTAGGAAACAATGTAACTATTCCAGGTGTAGGATTCGCAAGTAAGTTCCTTACTTACTTCTCAGTAGTATAGCTTTCAATTCGAATAGAAGACTACAGATTCTTAACTTTTTTTTATTTGTTTCTTTATAGATCCTACAAATGATGGAAATATGTATAGGATGATCTCTGCTTTTGATGCCTTGAACAATAGTACTTCTGTAGATAAGGATATGTATGTAGGTGAATGTCAGGATTATGAGAAATTTGATCAAGATCTTGTCTGTGGGAATCTTCTGATATGCAGCTACTCTGCTCGTTTTGTCATCGGGCTTTCAACTATAAAAAAAGCTTTAGATGTTGCCAAGAATCTATCCGCGATTGGAGTTGTATTCTACATGGATCCATATGCTCTTGGTTTTCAGATCAATCCAACGCCAATGGATATGCCTGGGATAATAGTTCCATCTGCAGAAGATTCCAAGGTGAGAGAACCAAAGAATATATGTTTTGTTTTATTACTCGGTTTCGAATAATCTATGGATATGGTTTTTGGCAGACATTACTCAAGTACTATAACTCTTCTGTTCAAAGAGATGGAACCACCAAGGAAATTGTTAGTTTTGGAGCAGTTGCAGCCATTGAAGGCGGTTTAAATTCTAATTTCAGTAACAAAGCTCCTGTGGTAATGTATTATTCAGCAAGAGGACCTGATCCAGAAGACAACTCTTTTAACGACGCAGACATATTAAAACCGAACCTTGTAGCTCCTGGAAACTCTATTTGGGGTGCTTGGAGTTCTGCTTCAATCGATTCAACCGAGTTTGAAGGTAGACTACATATATCAAAACAGAAGATTTTTCAGTAACTTTAGGATTAAACTTGTGTTCTTTTGTGCTTTCTTTAGGTGAGAAATTTGCGATGATGTCTGGTACAAGTATGGCTGCTCCTCATGTAGCTGGTGTGGCTGCATTAATCAAACAAACTTACCCACAATTTACTGCTTCAGAAATCGCATCCGCGCTTTCAACAACTGCTCTTCTTAATGATAACAAAGGCGGTCCGATAATGGCTCAGCGATCCTATTCCAATCCTGATCAAAGCCTCTATACCGCAACACCATTTGATATGGGAAGCGGTTTCATTAATGCAACTGCAGCTTTAACTCCTGGTCTAATTTTCGATACAAGTAAGTGTTTATCAAAATTGGTTTGCGTATAACTAAAATTCTGATCTTTCCAATTCAAAATGTATTGTTTTTCTTATGAAAGGTTTTGAAGACTACATGTCATTTCTTTGTGGGATCAATGGCTCGGATCCGGTTGTATTCAACTATACCGGACTTCATTGTTCCGATAACAACAACACAACAATAATCAGCGGTTTTGACCTCAATTCTCCATCAATCACAGTATTGACACTTAATGGCTCGCAAAGTTTCCAGAGATCAATGAGAAACATAGCTGGTAATGAGACATACAATGTTGGATGGAGTTCTCCGTATGGTGTTTCAATGAAAGTATCTCCTACTCAATTCTTTTTAGCCATGGGAGAAACTCAGGTACTTAGCATAACCTTAAATGCGACAAAGAACAGTTCAACTTCTAGTTTTGGCAGAATCGGATTGTACGGAAACGCTGGACACATTGTTAATATTCCTGTCTCTGTTATAGCAAAAGTTGCTTCAAACTAATGATAGATAAATATTTTTCTATTACCATTCAATTTTAAAAAGATCACAGTTTTTATTAGATGAAATGTAAAACCATAGAAATATTATCAAATTACAAGTAAAATCCAATCTTCACGCATTTCCTCCATCTTTGTTGCCATTGCTTGGGGAAGAAGGTAGCTTCTCGGTTTCCTCTTGAGCTTTAGCTGGGTTTGTTGGAATATTAGGGTTAACCATTGTGAAAGGTGGGTACTTTGGGAAAGGCCAACCCATAAATGGAAACTTGTGACTAAAGAAACCAGCAATAATGGATTTTGCTCTTCCTGAGTCAATCTTGTTCATTGAAGACAAATCATCCATTAGGATTGGAGATGATTTTGGTTCTGATTGAAGTTTTGGGCCACGGAGTGAGAGTACAGGTCGGGAACTGAAGAGGGAAAAGACGAGAAGAAGTAAACAGAGACAAGAAGCCTTTGAGATTGTAGACATTTTTGCTTTTGTTTTTCTGAGATCTTGAGTGTGTGTGTGTTTATGAGGTTTGATGGTGATCTATATATATAAGTGGTGAGTTTTGAATTTGGAGAAGAGGTGTGTTTTTTTGCGTTGGGATTCTACTTCTTACCTAAACTAGTCTAAAAGACTTTCATGATTTGAGCATGATCATTTTTTTTGGTTGAAGGTCAATTATTCTAGTTATGTACTTATGTGTAGTCACATTTGATTTAGTAATAATAAAAACAACATACAGAACCAACTACTATGGTCTAGTGGTTGAGCAAAAGGACTTAGGACAATGATAGTACATTACGTGAGTTTAAACTTCTCCTAAATCATAGAAATATTTAGATAGAAATATCTTTGGTCAAGTGGATAAAGATCCACCTCTACGAAAACCTTTAAAGTCTTCTTAGATCCGAATGATATATTGTTTTGGGTTAGGTAATCGATCAGAATAATAAAACAATACAAAAGAAGAAAGTTGTACTAAGAGAACAAGACACATAAAAAGCGTAAAAGATTACACAATCTGAAAAATCACATTCAAGAAACATACACACTTAACACACTCAAGAAGAAGTAAAGAAGGTTAAAAAGAGAAAAAAGATACACGTATTGTACGTGCATGTGAATTTTCTAAGGGAGGACGGAGGGAGATGCGGCGATGGAGCAGCATTTGTTAGGCTGGACGACAAGGCGAGAGATTGATGCGGCGGAGATAATGAGCATAAGTATTACTCCGGCGAAGGCTGCGATCAATGCTCCTGCGCCGTGATCGCAGTAAGTGACGAATCGGTCACAGATTTTGTCCCATCTTGCATGCTTGTTCCCGTTTTTACCTACTTCCGACATGAACGCAGCTGCGTTTGCTGCTGCCGAAACCAGAGTTACGTTCAACTGTACAATCAAGAAGTTGCCAAATCAGCAAGATTTGTATATGTACAATACTAAGTGAGATTACCAATCTCTAACCATAAAACAGATGGTATTATAAAGCAATTAATTAACTAAACAACCACATTACGTACGTCTTGTTTTGGTCATTTTCTAACAACACAATGTGTTACTAAAAAGATATGCAACTCTATAGTTTGACCACAAATAAAATCATTGAATATTTCATGAAATTAAAGATAATGTATTTGATCTATTTGTCACATTATATAATAAACATGTTTTCTTTACCTGAGTTCGACTTTAAAAAATCATGTTTACATCACCTAATATTGTCATGATTTTGGGGTTTGGTTATGTATTAGATGTTGACTAAAAACATATTACTATATACATATATTGTGAAAAAAAATTAATTACTCTCCAGGAAGTTGGTCTAAAGTCGTTAACAACTATGGACTTTAGAACAATAATTAATATACTGTCAAATTAGCATATATATATACACGTAATGTATATAAATTTATACAGTTTTATATTTACCATGTCAAGAATGGCGACTGAGAGAAGACGAAAACCAGTGAATTCCATTTTCCCTCCAAATAGTTGAAGAGCAATCATCAACAAGTTGTGGAAGCTCACCATTGCATTAGCTATTACAAAAAAACTTTTTCTCCATCCAAAGATTAGTCTCAAAATCAACATTTACAGAATCTCAAATTGTTAATTAAAGTAATTAAGCCTTACATAAAAGCTGGTGTGTGTTGGAACTTAGCAGTGAAAGTAGCTTGAATTGGAGTATTTCCAACTTTAGCAACAACAAAAGTCTTTGTTTCTTTGTTAAGTCCCATTACAATTGCTGCAGATAACGTGGCCGAGAAGGCAAGTACTCTTAACCCTAAAAGTACTTTGCAGTTCTTACCACTTGAAGCAGCAAATGCAAGCTTTGAAACCATCATTTGCTCTGAAGATGAAGTTGTTTGTGTAGTGTAATGTATGATGAAGTGTTTAGTGTGTTTGTGTGTGTATATATACTGAGGTTTGAGTGTTTGTGTTTGGTCTTTTGTCTGATTATCTAACATTTTGAGAGGGTTAATTTTAGGTTTGGTGGTTGTGAAGATTCAGTGAAAAATTAGATTTGATTCTCATTTGCTTTTTGTTTTGTGGCAAGTTAACTTACTTTTGGGACAATCTCATCCACCCGTAAATTAAACCAATTTGAATATTTTGTCTTTATTTTTGTGGAAATAAGATTTAATTATTTGATTTTGATTGCCTTTAGTCTGTAAATTATTTGATAAACCAACAATCTTGACATTTAGAACCAAAAGAATTGTAAATATTTTTTGTCGTCATAATGTGAAAAAGTTACATCAATAAATTATTAGCTACCTCTTTAACATGACCAACAAGGAAATCAGTTTTATGATTTAAGAATTTAGAAATTACAGAAAAAGAGATATAACGAAACAAAAAACTTAGCCTCAAAAATCTCTTCCTAATAAGGTAGGAAAGCCAGCCACTCTTCATATTGGATTATTATCTTCAGTACTCTCTCATAGAATGTAATAACTACACTTCTGTCATTTGAAGTGCTAAGAGGGATTCCATTACCCAAAATAATGCTTCGATTTCTGAATGAATGGTAGAAATACTTCGATAGACTCATCAAGCTCCCATGTATTCGCCGTTATTGAATCTTGGAAGTAAAACCAACTCAACTTGGATTGTATTCAATCTATGGTATCCGTATTTTTACATGAACCGTTCACAAAATATCTATATTTAGGGAACCAAAGAGTTGTAAATATAAATGCATGAAAGCTAAAACAAAATTGTTATATTATATTTTAATTTTAACTATATAGAATATTTGAACAAAATGTGAGATTTCTATTATTTGTTTCATTTTTATGTAAACACAAACTCGAAGAAATGAAGTTGATTTAATTACAAAACCTGAATATGAGAAAAAATTTATTTCATTTAAGAGATCATTTTTATTTTATGTTTACTATTGAAAGTCAATTTTAATGAGAAATTTTTTTAATGAGAAAATATGATGGATTGCATGTAGCATATAGTTCACTAACAAATGATAAGTTTATTAAAGATATATATATATATATATATATATATATTCTGGAAAAAAAATATGATGGATCCTGTATGTTATGTAAACGCGAGCCAGTACAGTAAAGGGCCCAGTCCACCATATAAATATATGTATGGATGAATACATTGGCATGCAGAAACGAAAAGAATATAAACTATCTATTATTACAAAAATAAATTTTCAACAAACAATTTATTTATAAATTTTCAATAACAATTTCGCATAGTAAATAAATTGTTATTGGTATGTGGCATTTAGTCTAGTGGCAGGTGGTAAGTCTACAAGAGTCATGCACACTTGCACATTCTGGGATCGAGTTTCCTTCTTGCATTTGCAAGAACTTGGTTAATGAGCCGGTCATTTGGGCCTAATGTTGATAAAAAAAATATTATTAACATTCCATATTTTTATATTTTTTTAATGCTATTTTTAAAAATAAAGTTTATATTTTCCCTTTCAAATTGTCCAAAATATATCCATTCAACAAATGTGTAATACTTCAATTCGTTAAGAAATATTAGCAGATTTTTATATACAAAACAGAGTTTTTGTCGGTTCATAACATACAAAAATAATATAAAACCGAAATAAAATCTGAAAACAATTAAATAAAAAAATGGATAAAAGAAGGAATATTGGAACTCTGTAACGGCTAGTTCCAAAGTACTGTTTTTTTTTTTATCTTATTATTGTATTGAGCTACGCTCTGACAATCCATTTCCACATTTACACTTAGAGAGAGAAATTAAAAAAGCACACAACTTTTGCCTCTCCTCATCTCACTCATCATCTAAGATCACTTTTCTTTGATGAATTAGGGGTTTTCATAAGGAAAAAGGGTTTATCTTTCTGAGTAGTATCGTTTTGGTTTGAGAAGTGAGTAGATAAATCGCCATGAACATCTTCAAGAAGAAGACCACTCCCAAAGGTAATTGAAAAGCTAGAAACTTTACTGCCATTATCCCTCTGAGATTTCGTTTTTGGTTGTTTCTTCATCTTCTACTAAATTACGAGAAATATTACTAATTTCTGTTTGTAAACAAGCTCAGTCTGGAAAAAAATGGGGCCTTTGCTTATTTGTTGTGCTCAAGGTTGAACCTTACATTGTGGGTTATTGTGATTTGGGTTTCTTATCTTCCATAACAGAGTAGATTCCTTAATCATATGTGTAATTAATTGTGCCAAAGGTCGAAAATAGGAAAGTAGGAAGCTGTTCAGATCTAGATCATTTCTGAATTTTGCAATGTTGCTTTTGGTTATGTTGAAAATTTGTGATATGTTTTTAACCTCTGCAGATGCGCTTCGAACCAGTAAGAGGGAAATGGCTGTGGCTACACGAGGTATGTATAGGTTCAATTCTCTTGCAACGTTGGACTTTTGATTTAAGTAGATTGTGCTTTGTTGGAGTAACGATTGAAGGTCTTGGAATTGCGATCTTTATCACTCCATTGTTACTTACTAAAAAGATTGGATTATTTCACTCAGTCAATCCATGGTTGAAAAATGCTTTGTCTTGTTCTTTTGTATCTGTAGTCAATCTGTTTCCTGAAGAAGCTTTTTCATTTGAGATGTTGTCTTTTGTCTTTGGTCAGTTTAGTTTCGTGGGAATTCCTTATGCTCTTACGTGTTTCACTGAATCATTCTGTCCATTGAAAACCAGAGTTTGGAAAGAAGCATTCTGATGTTACGATTCTTATTATTGAAGTCGTTGAATTTGGCTAGAGTTAGCGATCAATTGCTGCTTTTGAGAGCTACGATTTCTTTCTTAATCTCTGTTCTGTCTTATGACAACATTACAAGTCAGATTTATTCTCTTGTGAGTTACTATATATCTAATGTCGTTCCAGGTATCGAACGGGAGATTACATCTCTTCAACTAGAGGTAAGAACAAATCAAACTGCCAGGTTCAGTTAGCTATATGCTTTACTAACATTAAATAAAAATTAGGAGAAGAGACTAGTTGCAGAAATCAAGAAAACAGCTAAGACTGGAAATGAGGTAAGTGTTCCTTTCATTTATTTTTTGTTCTCTTCCAATTTCACCTAGGAACTTCACAAAATGGTCTCTGTACACTTTATTATGCATAGGCAGCTACAAAGATATTAGCTCGTCAACTTGTTCGACTGAGGCAACAGATTACCAACTTACAGGGAAGCCGTGCTCAAATTAGGGGTGTGACAACTCATACACAGGTTTACTTCCTCAAGTTTAATATCAGCTAAACTAATAGTTCAACTAGAATGATCTAGTGTTAATATTAATCCTCTACTTTCTTCTTCATTTATCCTTGGTTAGGCTCTGTATGCCAGCACTTCGATTTCGCAAGGCATGAAAGGTGCAACCAAAGCTATGGTTGCAATGAACAAGGTATTGTTGCTTACTTGCTTTGTTTCAATGTTCAGTTACCTCGAGAAGTTGATGAATCTATAGGAACCTCATTAGTTTCCAAACAAGATACATTGTAGTTCATAACTTTCAACTATATATTTTCAGCAAATGGCACCAACAAAACAAGCTAAAGTGATTAAGGATTTCCAAAAGCAGTCAGCACAGCTAGACATGACGGTAAACAATCCTCTTAATCTTTAGAGCTTACTTTTATCTAGTTAGCAAATAGAGTTGTGATTACTCAGGATTTGGCTCTTTTAACATTTGTTATGTTTACCTGCCGTTTTTGCAGATAGAGATGATGTCAGACGCAATTGATGAAACACTTGACAAAGATGAGGCTGAAGAAGAAACAGAAGATCTCACTAACCAAGTTCTTGATGAGATTGGTGTTGGTGTTGCATCTCAGGTGAGGTTTCTCTGCACTAAACCAAAGTATATTCTTCTCTTTCAGTTTCTCAGGTTAGTCAATAACTAAATTCTGTCTTCTCTCTGTTTGAAACAGTTATCTTCAGCTCCAAAAGGTCGGATTGCTACCAAAACCGCAGCTCCTCCTACTTCCACTGCAGCAACCAACAACAAGTAAGCTCATGTCATACATATAGAAGTTTGGTCCGTGAAATTTATAGTGAAGTAAATGAAGAAGTCTTACGATTAGTTTAACTTGCAGCTCTGAGTCAAGTGAAGTGGATGAGCTTGAGAAGAGGTTGGCTTCACTACGACGAATCTGAGATGTCTGAAGAAATATAAACTAAACAGCTTCCTTTTCTGCTTTATTCCTTTATAATCTCTGTATAAATCTGCTGAAACCTAAAGGCTAAAGCTGTGTTTGATAAGATTGGCAAAACTTTTAAGAAAAGAAGAAGACATATGTATACATATATAACTATAGAGGTTCATCTACGTTGCAGCTTAATATTAGACTTGATATTAATTTTTTAGCAATATATTACATATACATAAATAATTTAGTAGTGATTTACGTTAAATATGGCGGAGATTTACCACCGTCGCCTTCTCCACCATTAGCACCTCCACCTCCACCGTCTCCATCATCACCACCACCTCCACCTTCGGTGTTGTCGTCTGCACCAACTTCTTAAAAACTAATCTCTAACTAACTTCTCATATAGAACGGTCACTCAAAAGATAAATGTTAGCTACTTCACCCTCACCTCAAACCAAAAAGGTTAAAAGATTCTAGGTAAGGAATGATTTTGGTTGAAGAAGGCAGTCAGACTACGACATCCACGCTTGATGACATGGTAAAAAAATATGATCTTAAAGCCATCTTCCAAGCGCTCTCCTCTAAAGAATCTGGTAGCATCTTTACAAGCTCCCCACTACAAAAAATTTGAGTTATTGTAACTATAAATATTAATAATAATTTTTGACGTTTTATATACAATTTTGTTATGAATTTTATCTGTTATGAATCATTGTGACTATATTTCGTAATAATATTTGACGAAATCGTTACTAGATTTATTCGTCACTAGTATATTGTGACACGTTTACAGTAATCATTTACAAATCGTCACAAGTTCATAAAAATATTTTTATATTTGATGAAATATGTATTATTGTGACAAAATATTGCCTATCAATACAATTTTTTTTTCTTTTAGTGGTTCACTCCAATCATATAATGGTTAGATCATTCCTTTTTTGTGAATTTGGTTTAGCTTTGTTAAACCAGATTAGTAGACACTCTTTTGTTTACTAGATATAATAAGTTTTATTATGTTAAATTATATATATATGATTTTATGTTCTTTTGATAAATATATATGATTTTATGTTGTGATTAAAAATTAGATTGGAGAAGAGAGATGATCAATATAAGTCCATCAATGAGCCGACAAGCTAGTAAAAGAGATGTACCAATACCACCGTCATCATCAAATTCACTATTTCCACCTTCGTTGTTGAAAAGTAATATATCATATTCTGATGTTTACAATAATTGATAATATAAGCTTACCTAAATAATTTTATATAATTTTTTGTCATCGATTAAATCGACAAGATTAAAGTTCTACCTCATAATTCATTCCTTAAAATCTATTTATAATTTTGAAAACCTATATCATGATTGTATATTAAATAATAGTCAAATTTGGTTGACAAAAAATAACTGATCCTAAAGGATCGCGTTTGATTCAGATGATATTATTAAGACTTTAGAGAATTTGACTATAAATTAGACTTTATCAATCTAAAAAAATGTTATTTTAAAGTTATTTTTTTTAAGGAATGCCTTTTAATATCTTTATTGTAATTTCGACAATGAATTTACTTAAATGGTAGTGTTAAAATTATATAAATTTGATAAAATTGCAAACGTCGATATATGAGCACAAAATACGGTTTCATCAAACCAAGCTTCCTAGTCTTAGTTCTTTTGAATGCATTCAATAAAGGTTTTAATCGAAAGAACACAATAGAAATTTGTAAAGACTACTCTCTTTATTAGCTTTGGAAACTTACTCAAAACCAAAAGCTCTCAAATTTCTTAATAGGATGTAACAATTCTACACCTCTATTTATATAAGACTAATTCCTAAATTCTTTAAGATTACGTATAGATTTAGATAACTCCTAAACTATAACGACTTAGTCTTATCTATTCATTAGCTTCTTCTTTCAAGCTTATCTCAACATTCAACATCTAATCCAGACTAAGATACACAAAGAGAAGCTTCCAAGTGAGTGGAAAAACTAATCAAATTAAAAACTTAAACTCAGTCAAGTTTTGGACTGTGTCAAATTCTAAAAATGATATCACATTACACCGCAACGAATTAAATAATACAATAAATGATTTACCCACAAACCTATATAAATAATGCAATAAATGTCTTCCTTCGTTGGAACTTAAACCATTCACGTATATAAATAGCAGAAAATAAATCAAAATATTTAGCAAAATTCAGAAAATTAGATGGCAAAGAATTTAGGAATTGTGTTCATGCTTGTAATGGTTCTTTTCGAGTCATGCTCCATCAACTATGCTCTTGCTTCTTCACAACCACATGATTTGCTTCCATTAACCGGTTAGACCTTGTTCAACTAATATTTATGGTCTAATGTTTATCCAAAATTGATTTTTCAGTAATTTTTATACAAGTTATTTTCCGTTTTTAGTTGAACTTAAACTATCCAAAAAGGTTTTAAATATGTGTAAGAAAATTAAAGTGAACAAAACCATATTTTGGCTTAAGTTTAGGTCTGATTTGTTGTTTGTTTGGATATAAGTAAATAAAACGAATCTCACTCTCTTTTAGAGTATATTTTGTTGTTTCTTTTCTGTTTTTCTTTTATTTTTTTCTATATTTGATTTAATTTCAAGATATATATATATATATCTGATATTTTTTGGTTAATTGATTTTCTAATAATTATGATTAAATAATAGAATGGAGAAGATTGATGATTGATGCAAGACCATCAGTGAGCCGACGAGCTAGGAAACGAGATTTACCACCGTCGCCTTCTCCATCATTAGCACCTCCGCCTCCACCGTCTCCACCGTCTCCACCTCCACCGTCGTTGTTGTCGCCAGCACCAACTTCGTAAAAACTAATGAAATATTTTGTGATGTAATTTACAATCATAAATAACCTATATATACGTACATAATTTTTCTTAAAATCTCTATTTATAACTAAAAAATTATATTCGATGATAATATATTAAATAGTTGTCAAGTTTGGTTGACAAAAGATTATAATGCTAGCAAAAAAACAAAACAAAAGAAGTTCATAAGACAAGTTGCAGGTGGTGAGTCTACAAGATATATGTGTATTTGCACATTTTGGGATCGAATTCTCCGCTTGCATTTGTAAAAACTTGGCTAATGGATCAGTCATTTGTGGCCCAATGATAAAAAAGAAAAAAAAGTCATAAGTTAAAGTTACAACAGTCAGTTACGACATTTTCATATCATAGTAAACATTTTGTCGTATCTAGTCCTATCTCATTCATGTCCTCCTACATCACTTGGACTTTGTCTATCTCTAATTGTGATGATTTAATAATTATAAAATTTGTTTGACCAAAATGTTATTGTCGATTTTAACTATTTATTTATATATATATATATATATAATATATACATCAAACCGAATTATGATACATTAAAAATGCCAAGAACAATAGGGTTTAAAGTATTTTTTCCTATCAGAACTCTAGATACATGTGTTATCCTACCAAATATAATTTAAGTTTTGTATCGAATATTGTCTATTTCGAAAATAATATATGTATACACTAATTTATTGGTGTATTGATTCACAAAGTATTAATTTATAAACCAAACATTAATTAGTAATCTAAAGTAATAGAACCTACATTTTAAGGTGTAAATTTTTATATTAAAAATTATACAAGCAATATAGAGTTTTGTGTATTTACGCGAAACCAAAAATACAATTGAGTCGGTAACTAATTTCTACTTACCAAAAACTCAAACTACATTATGTATTTGTAGCTGTTACATATCTCTTATGTTGACTCACCCATAACCAAAAGATCTTATTTCATGCTTTTAAGTGTTAGTTATTAAATAACTTAAACTTTGCGATATATTTGGAATATTTTTTGCTAATACATTTAAGTAAACATTATATATAATATATAATATTTTGAGATTTTTGAAATAATTTTTTCCTGAAATTAATTTTGAAGTATAAACATCAATTTAAATTCAAAATTAATTTACACTACAAATGCCGAGGACATATAACTCAGTGGTGTAGTCACTTTACAAATTCTCAAGATACTAAAAATTGAATACTCTACCTAAAAAATTTTTATTGCAAGCCCTTATTCAGAGTAGTTTAAGTATATATCATAGAAGCAAATGACTATTTGCCTAGTGGCAGGCGGTAAGCCCACATAAGGCAGCTCATTTGCACAATCAGAGATCGAGTTCCCCTGCCTACATTATGTAAAAGTTTGGTTATTGGGGCGGTCAGTTGTGGTCCAATATAATTTACCGTTGAAAATATATATATATATATATCGTAGAATAGTCATCAATTTTTTAGGTCAAGATTTTGACTTTGTCAATTGACAAATTTTATATGATATCGTAAGCAATAATGTTACTTACCACCTAACATACTATAATAATACAATAAATGTCTTTTTCGTTTCTGAGTTTTCTTCTTCGTTGAAACTTGAACCCTCATTGTACATAAACAAGAGAGTAACTGAATCAAAATATTTACCAAAATCAAGAAAGAGAGATGACAAAGAAATTAGAAATTGTGACCATGTTTCTAGTGGTTCCTTTAATCTTATGCTCCATCAACTTCGCTCTTGATTCTCCTCAACCACATGAGTTGCTTCCATCAATAGGTTTGAGCTTTTACTAATATTTCTTCTGTCTATATTTTTAAATTCATTTTTTATTTTAAAATATATAACACAAAAATAGATATATTTTCTTCGTTTAACTTCATCACTTAGTCATATTAATTACACTATTAGTTATAATATAAAAATATTTTAAGTAACTTCACAATTTTTCAAAAATACTATGTATTTCTTAAACATCGAATAATAAGATAGAAGGAGTAGATTTTATTTTCAAAATTTGTTTTCTTTTAATGTTCATACAAATTTTTAGTTCTTTTATTATTTAACTAATAAAAACAATTTCAGTTTGAACTATCCAATTTGATTTAATGTAAGAATATTAGCTAATGAATCCAATTTATCTTCTTCTTTTTGGCTTATTTTAAGTTTGATTTGTTGTTTGGTTAAATATAAGAAAAAAAAACCAAATTGACTCTTTTTTCCAGCTTTTTGTTTCTCTGAATTTGGTTTAGTTATGTTTTTTTTTGTCAACAACAAATTATATTGGACAACAACTGAACGACCCAATAGCCAAATTCATATATAATGTAAATGGAGGGACTCGATCCATATTTATACAAATGAGCTGCCTTGGACTTACCGCATGCCATTAAACTAAGAACCATTTGCGGTTTAGCTATGTTTAGACAGCCTTTTTTATTAGATTTAATAAGTTTGTTTGTTTTCTTTTCTAGTTGTTTAATTCAACAAGATATAATATTTTGGATATTATTAAATATTAGAATGGAGAAGAATGATGATCAAGGTACGTCGATCAGTGAGCCCACCAGCTAGGCACTATTCACCACCTCCGCGACCACCTCCACCTTCGTTATTGTCGCCACCACCTCCACCGACTTATTGAAAAATAATGAATTATATTGTGGTGTTTAACTATATCATCGATAAGTTACACCTACATATATTTTCCTAAAAAAATGTATTTCTAATATATATAAAAAGATTATATGATGATAGTATTTAAAATAATTGTCAAGTGTGGTTGTCAAAAGATAATTGTCAATGTTTATAATTTTTTTCTCTATGGATCTCTTTTGTTTCATGTCTTGTTAAAAAACCAGAGATTTGATAATGTGTTGTATTGCATGTCTTGTTAAAAAACCAGAGATTTGATAATGTGTTGTATTGCAGTAATTATCTCTCTCTCTTTGTTTTCCTTATTTAGCCAAGGTTTAAAAATTTGGATTAAGCAAAATAAAATGCATACAAAGGCCCGACATATGGGCTTAATTTCTTTTTTAAAAAGAGAGATAAAGTGGTCCAATGGACTTTTGATATAGACTTTTCTCATTAGTGTTTCTTTTGTAACGATAAATTATATTAAACTATAATTGATCGATTTAGTAGTCAAAATTTTATATAATATAAATGGAGGAATTCGATCTTTGTGCAAATGAATTGTCATATATAATTTCTCGGTAATAAACTATCTCTTGTTTTTTTCTTTATCGTATTTTAGTAAACAAAGTTACATGAATAAAGAAATAGAGAAAGATCGAAAAAAATTTCAGAATCTTAAAACAACCAGATCAATTTATCACATTTGTTTTTTTTTTTGGTCAACTATCTCTCTTGTTTTAAGACTATTTTTAACTCAATTTAGTATTTTATCTCCCGATTTTTTTTTTTCAGAATTTCAACCGCAAAAACTGTACATTTTGTGAAGAGCAAATAGCTATATAATCAATACTCATTATTTTCTTAAATTACTCTCAACTAATAATATACCAAGTAATATGATAAACCTGTTTATTGAAAAATCTAACCTTTTCTTACAGGTTAATCCGTTAATATTCTTATGAGTTATCTCACAAATCATCTATAAATAAAATTAACGTTCTTAACTAAATTTCTAACAATATATAAAAATCCTTATAATTGTTTGAGCTGAGAAAACTGGATCGTCGCAATTTACTATCAATTTTTTCTTCTAAATTTGTTCTTAAACGTGTATATATAAATTAAAAACGTGTACTATATATTAAACTATTTTCTTATACAAGTTCAAGACATAATTTACTTCATGAGGTCAAGCAGCCAAATGGATAAGCATTGACTGGTGGCTTAAACCTTAAAGACATTGAGTCATGTTATAATTTAACATACTTTGTACTTGGCGGCGACTATTGTAAAAAATTAATTTAGTAGCTTCCTAAAATAGAATTGTTTATTTATTTGCTTCATATCCAAATGTGTCACAATACTTACTTCTTCTTCTTATTTAACAATTGTCAATAATCCCCCAAACTCCAACAATTATAAACGTGATTTTGAAAAATGTAGCAGATAATTTATATTTAATCATTTGACCAAATAACATTTTTTTCGTTTTCTCAAAATTTAAATTTTGTCCAACATTTAGATTTATATATATAACCATTACTCTATGGAAATAACCTCATCAATTGATTAAAGATGTATAGCAAAAGATATGAAGTGCATGTTCGATTTTATATTTTCATTATGACCAAAAATTCATGACATAGGAACTACTAAGGAGCATCCTTCGAAACACCATGACCATGGCAAAGAGATATACTTTATAATTTAACGAACTCTATTATATTATCATTTTAAAAATAAAATTTAAACCACTTTTTAAAAATAAAATTTAATCCTTTGTCTTGTATATAAATGGAGACTGTTTCTGACAAATTAGTATTTACAAACATCATTTTTTTCTTTTACAGTTTAAATTTTTGAAAGATGGGATATAAGGAACTAAAAAAAAATTATGTCCTGTATATGAAAATAATTAGAAAAAGTGAAAAAAAAAATATGGTTCAAATGTTTTGTCTATAATCTAATTTAACACTATGTACATATAATTGAAATTTGTCGATCTAATTGTTGAATTTTTTTGAAAAATGAAATATACTCAAGGAAACGGTGAACGAAATTTATTTCTTTCTAAAAAGAAAACCATTGTAGTTAAGGGTTGACATGGTCTTAATCAGTGGCGAATCTACAGTAATTTTGTGTGTGGTATATATATATATATATATATATATATATATATATCTTTTTTTATTTTTTCTTTTTGTTAACCATAATATATTAAATACATCAATAAACATTGTTCGCTAGCAAGTGACATTTAACCTAGTGGCAGGTGGTAAGTCCACAAAAAGCATGCGCACTTGCACATCATAGGATCGAGTTCCCCACTTACATTTACAAAAACTTGGCTAATAGGTCGGTTACTTGTGGTAAATGATAGAAAAAAAAAACATTGTTCGCTAGTAGATAAAAGTTAAAACTTTAAAATATAGAAAATAGTATGATGAAATTCGTTGGTCCAAGATGCTATGTGCGTCAGCCACTGGTCTTAATTAAGGAGGAATTATAAAGAGTTCCACGCAAAGTCTATATTGTTTACAATAAAAAACAAAAAGAATCTCTCTCTCTC
>JAKUCM010009913.1:0-19903 GCA_023374145.1 Lepidium sativum | reverse complement strand
AAGATTTAAAAAAGTTTCAAATTTTCAGCCTTCGGACTCTCTCCTATGTTAACATTTTTCTCACGCCATGGTTGAAAACAGATATTTGCCCACAATCTCAGGTGGATCTATTGCAGTCATCAACACTCTTACCTTACTCAACGTTAACATGTCAAATGCTACCAAAATCATGGATTCCAACTTCATCATGTGGAGTAGACAAATCTACTCTCTTTTCATCGAGTATAATCTCTCTAGTTATCTCGATGGATATATTGAGATTCCTTTTAAATCTCTTGTCACAGACTCAGGTCTGATCCTTAATCATGCATATCAACTATGGCAACAACTAGACAACCCTATCAAATACGCCCCTACTTGCTGCAATCTCAGTCACGCTTCAACCACTTCTCTCGACCACGATTACCAGCAACAAATATCGGTCCACTCTTACCAACATGTACACTAAACCTACCAGAGCTCACGTTCATCAATACCATCAACAACTCAAGAACTGGAAGAAGCAATCCAAATCTGTTCATCTCTCCTTTCAAGGTCTACCACACAGACTGATGAATTGGCATTGCTTGGAAATCTGTTGAATACGATCATGGAGGGACTCACTAAAGACTACAACCCGATCATTGATCAGATTGAGAGTCTAGATGTGCCTCCCACTCTCCCAAAATAACACGAACGCATATTGAACCATGATGTAATACTACAGTTCCCTGCTACTGATAACATGATTTTACTCAATTTCAAATACCTATTATATAGATTAGTCCATTGTAGTATAATAGGTTATAAAACCAAATGAGTGAGTGAATGGGTAACTAATCAATCAAGATGCAAACAGACTATTCTAATCTAAGCCAAATAGATTTAGTAGTACTCTGTCAACCTAAATAAGCAATTTAAACAAGCAGACAATGGAAAGAAATAGCTAAAAAGCAAAAATATAATAGAACTTATAAACTAGATAGAAAACATAGCAGATCGTAGTAAAATAGAGGACTAAGCAAAATATAGAGTAATAAGCAATCAAATAAGAAAGAGGGTTCCTGAGGAGTGGGAATAATGGATATACTATATTACTTAACAAAACTCACACAAAGATGATCTCTAGGCATCAAGTTCATAGCTACTTAATCCACTTTCATGGCAAATAATCTCAAAGAAACTATCGATAAACCCTATCATCATAGGCGTTTAAAAATCTATATGGCATGAAGAAAACAACTTTATTTAGCAAAGAAATATCCTAAAAAGTCAATCGCTGGAGTCAGGAATGTAAATCTCTGAAGTGGTTTGGTCAAACATGTTACAAAACACCTGTTGGGTGGTAAAACGTCTAAAATCATATTTAAAATTAGCAAAGATCAAATAGGCATTAAAAGCACGAAAATAGAAGATATCCAGCTATTATAACCTTAAGCCAAGCTAAGATCCACATAAATCTTACCCATTTCCTTAAGAACCCAGGATAATATACTTAGAAGTCATTAAGAACAAACGTAGCACAAATCAGAATGGACAACATAATCTTACCCATTTACTATAGTGGCCCATCAAGCTGGCAAGAGTGGAATCAACTGGATCCTTCTGCTATAGTTCTTCATTTTCTAAGGAAATGGTTATTCTATTCCGGCGGTTTGGGACTACTTTAGCTTCAATTTTTCTTTTCTTTCTGATGCAACAAAATATTCTAGACACTCATCTTCTTTTCTTTTCACTTTGTTTTAGCTTAGAACATGTTTCACACTTTGAATTCCCTAAAACCTTTACTAGAGCATGTATTGCCTTTTTAGACCTTTCTCCCCTTAGATTTCTCAACTCTTTCTCTTATTCCATTTCCTTCCAAGATTTTTTTTCATCCGCCGCATAAATCACAAGTATCCTAATACCCAAAATCGATCCCACCTAGATCTAGCTGATCCAAAAGATGTGAACTATAATCTACATAAGATTTTTACATTTTTTGGCGCTCACTCAACACCTTAAACCAAGTTGAATTCAAAATAGACCTCACACTCACACATCAAATAATGCATGGTTTTAATATAAGGCAAGGTTTAGGGTGTGATTCTACTTGAATTAACAAGATAAATGCAGATGGTAAAAGGAAACCCCAAGTATTTTGTGCAATCCACAAGCTCAGACTCGATGCAAAGACTTGATAATTAAGAGTCAAGTTAAAGTTATCACTTAGTAAGAAATGACATCATATCAAATCATGGTTCAATCAAGTCATGAAAGTCAAACTAAAAATTCCTAGCATGGTGCAGTCTTAGCATTCATAGTAGACTAGGTAAGCAGCAATGAACTAACAACTGGCGCAATGAATCTAGCATAAAAATTAGAAAGTCTGAATGGTTATATTCTCATAATTCTCAATATAGATTCTAGACTCAATCCTACATGAATGCAATTACATGACACTCTTTTTATGAAATTTAAACTTTTTTCAATATTTTATCGGTTTTCTGTGCCTTAAATGATATGTTATCCATGCAAACTCAAGTACAAAATTTTGAAGCTAAGAACACAAAAAACTTGGTTAGACACATCTAGAACCTTCCGCCAAACTTAAATTACACAATCCCTTGTGTAACAAAAGCCAAGGAGAATTCTAGACAAATAAAAACAATGATGAATGATACTTGTAGTGAAGAGATGGAGTTGGTACCTTGTGGAGAACCAAGTAGAAAGAAATAGAAGCATCTACTATCTCTTTTGCTTCATGACTTTCTCAACTCGACGTGCCACTTAACGTGTGAGGTCGAGTTGGGTTCTCGGGGTTCTATGAGCTCAACTCGATGGCCTGACTCGGGTAGGTGGTCGAGCTATACATGTCTTGGCCGAAAATGAGCTCGGCCTGGTAATATCGATGTGTCAACTCAAAGTGTCAGGTCGAGCTGTGCATTCATCAATGCAAATCCTTTGTTTCCTGCTCAATTCGTGCTCACACTCCCTTCATGCGACTTGTCAACCTTAAAACAAGAAGACAAAAAAAAACATAAAGCAATATATACAAGAATAACATGAGACTTTCTCCCAAGTGAGCTTGTTTAAGTGACTAAGCTTGATTTTCACGCCCATTAGACTTAGGTGGTTCAGAGAGATGAGTTGGGATCCCCTATGAAGTGGTTCCAACAACCATGTAGAGCTTAAACTTCTACCCATTCATTGGAAGATCATTTCCTTCCTTCCTAACCAAAGTGATTGTTCTGCAAGGTATAACCTATTTGATGCTGAAATTTCCTAACCATTCTAATTTGGGCTTTCTTGGGAAAATAAATTGCTTAACCTTTGCAAATGACTTGGGATTATTGATGCTCTTCACCCTGTATTCTATTGCTCCATCAATAATTCCATTGGGTTGCAAGAATTATATCAGGTCCAAGATAGCTTGCATAAATCCTTAGGAGGTGGATGTGAAGTCTCATTGCAAGAAAACTGAGATTCAAGGCTATTCCCATCTACAACCTCTTCATACATTTGGGTTTCTCTACAATAATCACTAGCTTTTCCACTCTTGACCAATACATTTAGAATTGTGGAAACATAAATAAAGAATGATTGGAGAATAATGGAAAAATAAAGAATGAGAAAATGAAGAGTTTGAATATCAAAGAGATTTAGTGAGATTTAGTACCCAAGATTGAGAAAATGGTGAAGAAGAAATATTTCTTTCTTTTATATTGGAAATTAGTTACATGTATCATATATATACATATCAATCAACTAGTAATAGGATCCTTGATGGTAGGATCCTAAGACCATCGACTGCAGGACAAGACTTAGATTCGATTGTCGAGTTTCGGGCTTAATACACCAAAGATAAAGGGGAGACGAACTTCCTTGGGAAACATGTCAAAGATAAAGTGGAGACAAGCTTAATAGAAATTTTTCAGCTTTCTAAACTCAATGACTCACCCAGCACTCAAGAACCGGAGCAGCAACCAAGGAGTTCACGTCAACAACCTTCCACAGAGGATCAGGAAGACATACACTCACTTATCAAGGGGATCCAGACTCTACCAAGAGAATCAGAACATGGCATTTATTTATATGGATTCTGGACTCAATTATATAACTACTCGAGGTTCAATCAGCCCAAACGAAGCTCGGAGACGAAAGTTATGCCAATTACAAGTTGGACCTTCTGCACTAAGACCTTATGCGCGACAACGTCAACTTTTGAGCAACATAGCCCAGTTCAGGAGCGTCCTTCACTCGGGAACACTTGGAGATTATTATTGGGCCTTTCAGTGATCAAAAATGACCAAGAACACATCAAGGAGGTCCGAACATAATCTGTTTAAGGAAAGTCCGGGAGCGACTTCCCTTAAGAGCTTGCAGACTTATGTGTGGCGACCAAGAGACACTCTAAGACATTCAGAAGCATCCAGGAGAGTCTTCCCATGCTCCAGAACGCACAGGATTAGGCGAATCCTCCCCATTGAAAACTTTCCATATCCGTCGATCACCAAATCTTCTCCAACAGCTCTAAGATCGACGACCCTCATCACTTGTCCGTTGGAGACTTAATTATGTGATATTTTATTCCTATTTTAAGCATATTACCGTTGTAACATTGAGCCTATATAAGCTCAAGCCTTCCTTTGTATTTTGAAGATTCAAAAATACGTAAAAACACTTGAATGATAAAACTCTCTTTGTTAGAATACTTTGCCGCCTTCTCTTTCTTTTGAGGATTCAAGAATGAGAGACGAGTCAAGCTTTTGAGGATTCTAACTTGATGGATTCAAGATTATCAGAGGAATAATCACCCTCCTTTGTGGTTCTCATTCATGTAATTCCGCCAAAAACTAGTCTTCATCGGTTTGGACTCACCAAGGTCGAGTCGTTGAATTCATATCCGAGACCTCACCACCGAAGTTCCTATCATCTGGTATCAGAGCCCAAAAACTCCTACCTAGGTTGTGTTCATCCAACTTTATCTTTTACATTTCTATTTTGTTTTGTCTTTGCTTTCTTATAAACCAAAAAAACCATAAAAGTTGTTTTCATCTGTTTTGTTTCAATTTTATAAAATCCATTAAAACTCATAAAAATATAATTCCTTTTTTTCTTGTTATTTTAAAAGCCATAAAACCCATAAAAATTGTCGTGTTGATTTTTAAAATATTTTTTCTATTTTATTTGTTAAAAAGAAAAGCAAAAAACGAATTGTGTTTCTGTTTTGTTCTTTTGATTATTTCGTTGTTTTGAAAAAGAAAAGAAAATCATAATCATTGTTCTTGCTTGTCATTTTTGTGTTTAATTGTCAAGACTTTTAATCCTTTAATTGTTTTGTTTGTCTTTGATTTGTGCAAGTACTCTCAATGGCATACTATAAAGAGAATGAGGAGAGTTACTCCTATGAATCCAATTGGAGTCTTAGAAATGATCAATCTTCAGCCAACAACAATGAGGATTGCAAAGACCTATGGAATGATGAAAACTATGATTCGGAATATGAAGAGGATCCATATTGTGTCATGCTTGAACCTGAGCCACCAGACAATCACCAAGACTACACCAACGACACATCAAATCGAATCAGGGAGCAATGAAACTGAAACTGAATTCAGTTATGAGGATGAACCTGAACGTGATGTGAAAGTTTTTCGCTACAAAAATCTTCTTATTCATGATGTGAAGCCCTACAATCATGGAGTTTCAGCACCTAGAGGGCAAAGCTATACCAACCACACAAGACGTCCTAGATAACATATCGGTGTAAGTAATAGCTTTAATACTTGTGGTCCTAATTTTCCATTCTTTTCAGGAAAAGAAGATATCTACAGTGGGAAGACGGTATGGAGGATTACTTTTGGAGACATAAGGTCCTCGAGAAGGAAAATATGTCTTTAGCTATAAGCGCCTAACGGGGAAAAGCACAAGCATTGTGGAAACAAGAAGAAACGTGGAGTGCATATTATAGAGAACCAAAGCACACTTGGGGAAATCTCAAAGGGTTTCTTCATGAGCAATATGTCACACACCAATTTTCTCCAAAACGTTACTCAAAGAAGACTTTACAGCCCGTCGTGAAGCATCCACCAATTTCAACATCCATGAGTAAAACAAAGCATATTATCCAAGATTCTATGGTGACACCAAAAGTAGTAGCCAACATCACGGGAATGGTCATACACATTCAAGCCCAGCTGGCCAAGCTCGATTCAGGACTAGAACACATCGAACGTGGAATGCCGGATGTATGTACCAACGTACATGTAGCCCGCCAACATCAACCATACAGCCTTACAGAAGGAGCTGCCACCTACATTGATCGATGCCAAAACCATGAGGTCTCAACCCGACATACCAAGCCGCACATCCAGAAGAAGTCAACCTTCCCGCCCCAGCCAACAATGACAACAACCAACACATTGGAAGCACTTGAGGTACCGAGTACTTTTGATATGTTATTTCCCACCGGTCTATCTTATTTTAGGTACCAAGAACATGGAGGCATGTACCGAGGATACACGAACAACCAGACGGATTCGTAGCCAAGAGTAGGCTTGAGTTTCACGGTAACCTGAATGGCTTACCAGCAAAACCACAGGAAGAAGCGCCCCAGGCTCTCACAAGAATTCTTATAAGAGATACACCATCACACAAACTACAAGTCATACGAGAGGAAGGTAAGTCCTTCAAACCTTCAAATTTAAAAGATGTGGTTTGTTTTAGGTGTCATAAGAAAGATCACTTGGCTGTGAAATGTCTAGTTAGGCAAGAGACTAAAATCCTAACACTAGAATTGAAACAGATTCACATAAGCCAACTAATAATCTAGACAATTCGGATTTTATACCTTCCAATTCTAGTATAATGCATTTGCCTTTGTCAAAGGATGTTGAGACAGGTATAGGATCCACAAAGGAGTCAAAGAGCATCATACGAGCTTTGCTAATCAAAGAAGAACCACCAGATAGTTACCAACAAGTGATTACCGAAGAAGAATACATACGCACCAAGGATGCAAAACCGGAACGAACTTTGGTTCATTTCAATGGAGCTATAGACCCGATTCCACTCAATCTGTCAAAGGAGGAGGTGGACTGCATGATATCTCGTATACCCCTAAAGGAAAATCCACCTGACCCAACACCGCGTTCTCCCACAAGTCACAATCGAGGTAAGATCCTAGACTCTAAAAGCCGAAAGACACCTAACTTGCTTTCTCTTGGTGCAGGTGACTTAGTTTTGAGGAAAAAACCCATTTGAAGAAGGAGAGTATAATAGGATCCTAAGACCATCGACTGCAAGACAAGACTTAGACTCGGTTGTCGAGTTTCGGGCTAAATACACCAAAGATAAAGGGGAGACGGCCTTCCTTGGGAAACATGTCAAAGACAAAGTGGAGACAAGCTTATTAGAAATGTTTCAGCTCTCTAAACTCAATGACTCATCCAGTACTCAAGAACCGGAGCAGCAACCAAGGAGTTCACGTCAACAACCTTCCCCAGAGGATCAGGAAGACATACACTCACTTATCAAGGGGCTCCAGACGCTACCAAGAGAATTAGAACATTATGTTTATTTCTATGGATTCCTGACTCAATTATCTAACTACTTGAGGTTCAATCAGCCCAATCGAAGCTCGGATCCTAAAGTTATAAATTTTACAAGTTGGACCTTCTGCACTAAGGCCTTATGTGCGACAACGTCAACGTTCGAGCAACATAGCCCAGCTCAGATGCGGCCTTCACTCGGGACCACTTGGAGATTATTCCTGGGCCTTTCAGTGATCCAAAATGACCAAGAACGCATCAAAAGCCGGACGGATCCTCCAGATACCTGCTTTATAAGAAGAAGGTCCGAACATAATCTGTTTAAGGAAAGTCCGGGAGCCACTTCCCTTAAGAGCTTGCAGACTTATGTGTGGCGACCAAGAGACACTCTAAGACATTCAGAAGCCTCCAGGAGAGTCTTCCCATGCTCCAGAACGCACAGGATTAGGCGAATCCTCCCCATTGAAGACTTTCCATATCCGTCGATCACCAAATCTTCTCCAACAGCTCTAAGATCGACGGCCCTCATCACTTGTCCGTTGGAGACTTAATTATGTGATATTTTCTTCCTATTTTAAGCATATTACCGTTGTAACATTGAGCCTATATAAGCTTAAGCCTTCCTTTGTATTTTGAAGACTCAAAAATACGTAAAAACACTTGAATGATGAAATTCTCTTTGTTAGAATACTTAGCCGCCTTCTCTTTCTTTTGAGGATTCAAGAACGACAGACGAGTCAAGTTTTTGAGGGTTCCAACTTGACAGATCCGAGATTATCAGAGGAATAATCATCCTCCTTTATGATTCTCATTCACGCAATTCCGCCAAAAACTAGTTTTAATCGGTTTGGACTCACCAAGGTCGCATCGTTGAATTCATATCCGAGACCTCACCACCCAGGCTTCTATCAACTAGGCTTTTATATAAACGACCAATGTACAAAAAGATAAAATCTTCCCAAAGAGGAAGTAATGCTATACATGGATCCCCAAGGTTGAAAGTGATTTGAGCTATCTCCTTCTCTTAATGCTCCAACGGTCCTCTTCTCTTATGTTCACATGTGACTTTATTTATAAAGACACGTGACTTCTACACAACACTTCCATGAGGCTTTGTTGGCACTTTAATAATCATGGTAAACACCATTTAGAATCCGATGATAAGATCCATAACTCCTTTAGATTAGCTACCCTCGGCCTTGTATGGATTGAGACTTGTTTCTCTTTTCCGAGTGTAACTTACGGCTTACTCAACTCAATGTTTTGTTGTTTGCTTCACACTTAAGATCATGAGTTTAACATTCTCCCTCAAACTTGAATCCTCAACATGATTTATTAACGTCAAACTTGAAAGTTGTAATTTACCACCTCATTAAAAACTTTGGTGGAAAAGCCGTTGGAGTAAAACCAACTAAGAAAAAAAAAGAATAGATCATAGTCACAACTTGGGCATGTCAAGTCCAAGAGACTGACACAACCCCGTTCTTGAGTTTGTTCACGTCTAGTGGTACGTACTTATCTCGACCCGCGATATATATTGGCCATGTATTTATTCTCAAGGATGGAAATATAATGTTTCAAAGCGAAACGAGTAAAGACTTCTAGTTGAAGGCAAAATATTTATCATTTTCTTCTTGGAGAGCTCATGTCTTTTGTCTCTTTTTGGTTTTCTTTTTCTACGTATTTCGATCCGTTTTTGGCTCTCAGATCCAAAGTTTAAAAACTTAGTTTTCTAAAAACAATCAAAAACAATCTTGGTATTTTCAAAGAACTAAGACACATTGTAAACAAATTACTATTTTCTTGATAAATGTTTATTCAATCTTTAACCAAAATTAAATTCCTTTCTTTACTTAAAAAAGATCTATTTTTCTTATTTTTTGTTAATATTGTACAAGTCACTGATTTATATTCATCAGGATTAGAAATTACTAATGTGAAAGGAAATTTTGGAAGTTAGTTGATCTTATACTACATACTTAGAATTCTAAAACGGAAAAAGTTAAAAAAAAAAAAGTAGAATATATGATTTGAAAATGGTCGTTGTACATATTAGTAAAGACGAAGAAAGAATGAGTCAAATCAGAGAATTGACTTGTAATTGCATGAAAGGTTACGTAAAATTCGACGTACTTCACCTGTATAGTCTTTAATCTTGTGATCCAGCTCATGTATATAAGAGAGTCCATCACTTTGCCTACCAACCAACATCGATCATCACTTTACCATAACCTTGATATCAAATAAATATCGTTTTCCTGCTTATACCTTCTCTTTAATTAATATAGGTTTGATATCTATACTCAATTCTATTATGTTTTATGTAATAATCTTATAGACAATGTGCTTATATATATATATGTTCACAATATATAATGTTATAGCAGTTGTTTTGTTAATGTAAAGAAAAAATGTTAAAATGTGTAGAGAAAATGGATTCAAGATTCTTGTACCCCTTGGAGAGCTGTAAAATCATTCACTTGGTAAGCAAGAGACAATAATAAAAAGGCTGATGATCTACTTATTTTATTACACAACTCATTTTTGAGAGTACATATTAACTAATTATGTTTTTTATTTATTTGTTTGATAAAAGTTGAGACATGGAGAAGCGGTGCACAATGTAGAAGCAGAGAAAGATAGAAACTTGTTATTGTCTCCTCATCTTTTTGATGCTCCACTTACCGATTATGGTCACCAACAGGTAATGAAACCCTAATTAAAATCCTATCTTGACCTTATTTATATATAACCACATGCATGGATCAAAATCGCCATATGAGATCTCTTTCGCGCAACTCCTAATCGCCTAATTATAATGATTCTCTAAAGGTTGAGATCCTCCGAGAACGAGTTGTTTCAAGTGGGCTACTCAATAGGGTTGACCTTGTTGTAACTTCTCCATTGTTTAGGTAACATTGATTCTGCATACAAAATGCTGCTTAAATATCTTCTTCTTTTTTTTTAATTGGTACTTTTTGGTATTTTGTAGTATATAAATTCATATCAAGGTATCAATATAATTTTTTGGTTTAGAGAAGTATTTTTGTCTATTAGTTGAATGTCCATATTTGCAGTTTTTCTTGCCGGAGTTCAATTTTTATAGAATCGTAAAATTTTAGGTGATATTGTTTGAGCTTTGAGTTATTGGTCCAACTATGTCGATCTAATTTTTTTAAGAAAATCTTTTGGTGTTTATGTATAGAACAATGCAAACAGCTGTTGGAGTTTTTGGGAGTGAAGAAAAACAAGCTAATATGAGAAGCAGCCCTCCGATATTGGCACTTGAGGTTGCTCGAGACCGAAATGTATGTTTGATAATGGAAAACTTTAGATCTCATATATATGTATATATATGTATATTCATCGTCTATCAAAAGAATAAATATCGCAACATTAAATAAAATAGTAAATAATGACGAGATACGTGTACGTATGCAGGGAGTTCGTCCTCCTGACATGAGAAGAAACGTCAGCGAATATCAAAAACTTTTCCCCACCATTGATTTCTCTCAGGCAATTGAAAACATTCTTTCACTCTTTTCCTTAAAGCTTAATTTTCTCATGATATATAACATTGTGATTAAGTTCTATTTTATGTTTGATCATATTATAGATGGATAGTGAGGAGGATATTCTATGGCGACCCGATGTTAGAGAGTCCGAAGAAGAGATTTTGGCTAGAGAGTTAGAGTTCATGAAATGGTAATTCATTGTTCAACCCTTTTCAATCTTAATTTCGATAAGTATGAATAACATTATATTGTTACAAAATTGATGAATTTCATATAGTAGGTTATGGAAGAGACCAGAGAAAGAAGTTGCAATTGTTAGCCATGGAATAGTTTTGCAACATATGTTATATGTCTTCGCTAACGATTGTGACGACTCGATTAGAAATCAACTTTGCAAGAGGTTTTTAACCAAAAGTTTCTTCAACTTGTTAATTCTTGTTTATCAAAAAAAAAAACTTGTTAATTCCTTATATAATTTATAGTCTTTAATTTGATCATAACATATACAATTCTATTTGACAGGTTTGGTAATTGCGAAATTCGTACGGTCCTGATTGTAGACAAAGGGTTAGTAAGATCTTAATTAATGGTAATTATTAATATATTGATTATTTAGCTAATTGTTACTATACTTTTCCTTTTCAGGTTGAGTTGTTCTACGGAGAATTAATCCATGGAGGAAGACTCGATGACTTTAATTAGGACGCTTTGCTAAATTCAACAATGAAGAAATGATTTAGTATTAATTTTATTGTTTTATTCTTCAAGCTCGTAGTGATTACTTAACTTGAGCTTCTTCTATCTGCGGGAATGGTCTCTCCCTTTTCGTCGTATGCATTTATGACATGTATTAAAAATAAGACAGAATCGAATGGTTATACTTATATTTATTTTTATATATAAGAATACAATACGAAGACTTGTTGTTTTATCTATTGTGGACGACCTATCTTCTCTAAAATTGAGTGACGGGCAATTTAAGCTATATTAATTCTTTTTTTTTTTTTTATAAGTCAGCCTCAAAAGACAAATCTTGATCTAGATTCCCGTATTCTAAGGGTTGAACCAAGAGTTTTCTTAGAAAATATTTCACATCTGAAGTTTCTAGTGATATTTATGCATCTTATGTTCCACATATGATAACAATCTCCAAAAGAAACCAAAATTTCTGCGCAAGTTATCATCAGACTATTCTTGTTGATCGAATTTCGCTGAAATTCTCACTCATATATTTCTTTATAAAAATTAAAACAAAATAAAACGAATAAACCATGTTACACGCCATATTAGCGTTGACTCTGACCTGTTCTCTGAAGTGTTTCAAAGTTCATAAGTAGCTTCGCAGTTCTTTCATGAAAGGAATAGTTCATAGATAATGTAATTTTCTTTATATACGAGAACATGAAAGCGCGAAAAGAAGAAGAACCATCCAATATATTGGTTTTAGATTAGTCGCTTAACAAATAAAGATAATTATAGGTAGGTTTAAGTAAGTACGTAAAAACATGGATTTATGTGGAGCTAGGACGCTACACCTCTCATCTCCTAACTCCAAAATCCTTCATTTGGTTAGTCTTCTTGCATCTCTTCATGATTTCACCCAATTCCAACAGTAATTATATAATATATGCAGTGCCAAGCCTAGAGATAGAGAGGTCTATGTCGAACTTTAGTAAAAAGAATCTTATATATATTCGGAAGCGCCAAAAATTTATATATTTTGGGGGCCTTAGGCAAATGTATTATTTTTTTGTTAATAGACACGCCTCTGAATATATGTGTTTGATTGTTTCAACTATATATATATATATATATATATATATATATATATATATATATATGATTTCTGAAGGTGAGGCATGCACAAGGAGTTCACAATGTGGCATTAGAAGAGAACAGAGAGAACCCTGAATCTGAAAAGCTTTTTGATGCTGACCTCTCTCCAACGGGTTTGCAACAGGTGAAGAGACAACATAATACCAGCTACTTCTGTATATTTATTTAGGGTTTGATAGTACCTTGAGATGTACTCTTCTAATATTTCTCTACAATCTCGCATGCATGCAGGTTTCTGAATGCCATAAGCAAATCCGTGAATTAGGATTACTAAACACAACCGAGTTAGTCATTACCTCTCCGCTTCTCAGGTATTGCGTACCACACTTATCAATTTCTTCATATGCTGCAAAACTTTATTAATTTGATCAGAATTGGTAAACCGTTTTAATCAAACAAGCAACTAAGAAAGAATTTATTATATCCATGCGCTGTTTAAGCTCAAAAATTGATATTGTTATGCTCTTACTTCAAATTTTGGCTACATATTAGAACTGGTTGTACGGACCATAGAGACAGATCCAAGGTCTGAACTCCTATTCAAAAAAAAAAACGCCGTAAAAATTTAAAACAAATACTAGATAAAGGACTAGGTCTATCTAACACTCATATTTTTAACGATAATTAATTGTCTGGTCTATTATATATTATATTTCGAAGCTTGAAGGCATATGGTTCCCAAGTCCACAAAACAAGTCGTACCTTGTTACTTAATTGTTATGTAACGTGAAGGGATAACTATACAATTTTATCCATTAATTTGGTAGTTGAATATATACTATCTTAATTCATAACATTAATTGCTCCATTAAATTTTCAGGGCAATGAAAACTTCAACTGGAATATTTAGGGGACAAGAAAAAATGAATCAACACGACGACTTTCTAAAAGCTAATATCTATCCTCCAATTCTAGCTCATGAGATTTGTAGGGAGCGCATGGTAATAGTTTAATAGTCGTTGCTTTTATTTTTAACCTGTTATGAATTTTAAGATAGAATTATATAATGATCCTGAGTTTGACATAATAAATTGATCGACTTTTACCAAATGAAAATCAATAATTAAATATGTTCTCTAATTGGGAAAGTGACTTGAGTCACATTTGCTACCTTCACGAGTCCAAATTCAAAAAATTGTGTTTGCTTCACATGATATTTTAAGGAGTTTGAGGGTTTTGGATTGGTTTAGGTTTGTGATCTAGTTGACAAGAAAAAGTATGGTGTCTAATTATTAAAAACTGGCATGCAGGGATTGTATCCATGTGATCGGAGAGAACGTATAAGTACTCGCCGAGCTTCTTTCTCAGAGATCGACTTTACACTGGTATATAATCTGACCCACCCATCAACTTCCCTAAAAGCTCAATAAACTGGTCTTCTTCTGTGATAAGTATATTCTAATTTAGCATTAATTTGGTAATATCTAGATAGAGAATGATGAAGATACTCTATGGCAATCAGAGGAAAGGGAAGAACCAGAAGAGGTTGCTAAAAGAGGTCTCCAGTTTCTTGAATGGTGACAATCGATGAACATTCATTTCTAATTTGGACTTTCATATATTTCATTCTACTAATTATGGTTTCCCATATATTCTTCTAAATATTTCCAAAAACATTCTAACAAACCCATTAAAAATAAAGGCAGGAAACATCCCACCATCTCTCTCTCTCGTACCAAAAGGACTAGTATTGTAGATTAGAAAATTGTTCACCCATATGAGTTTGAATTATTATATCATTTTAAATTTCCAAGTAAAAAAAAAAAACATGTGTAGGTTATGGGAGAGGCCAGAGAAAGAAATAGCAATAGTAAGCCATGGGATATTTTTGCAAAAAACACTTCTTGCGTTGCATGAAAAACATGACATACCTCTTGAAGATAGTCTCCTTACAAGGTCGTTATCAATACTGCTCTTTTATTAATTTCATAACTTGTGGAAAACAAAGTACGTAATCCAATTCACTTTTCTTTTATTTAGGTTTGCGAATTGCGAACTCCGATCAATTTGGATAGAAAAGAGGTAATTATTTGAAAGTCAGATTTAGCAAATTTAACAAGTACTTAATGTCAGATTTAGTGTTGTAATCCTTAATGTTGACAACTTTGAAGTACATGCATGCATGACAGACATGGAAGCTGGAACATTAAAGAAGTTTAACTGTCGAAAGTACGCTACTCCACCACCTTCTTCGGCTTCCATTAACACGCTTAAATAGAAGCCACTTACGTGCATGTCAATTGTGTGCAGCATATATAAATCGATCCAATTGTATAATTTGGTATTTGACGATCTAATGATAAAAATGTAAATCTAAACAAACCACTATCAAGATAGCACTACAATATTCCCACTTAATTATGTCAACCTTTCTTTCACTTTATTACTCAATCTTAAATTACGTCCTATCATGTAACTTACCAAAAAACGGCTATGTTTGTGTTATGGCTTTTGGTTAATGCTTCATAACGAAGAAAATTAGTATATAAAAAGGTATCAATTTATACTATATATGGTTTCAAAAATTTTATTTTAATATATATAGTTTCTTCCATGCTCAGACCAAACAACGTCGAGCACGGAATCGGATAGTTGGATTATTGGACAAACACGACATATTGGTAGTGAAAGAGGCAGATATTCAAACTGAAGCATCTGTTTACTTCACGAAACTTTTCTCTAGCAACGGGTACTACTAGTATCCCTCTTGATAGCCTGGACACCAAAATTACAAATGACGATAGTCGTTTGCTGATTTAGAAGGTGACTGAAGAGGAAATTCAAACAGCCCTTTTCACAATGGACCCTGGAAAAACCTCAGGACCAGACGGAATGACAACACTCTTTTCCAGACATAATGGAATATTGTTAAAGATGACCTTGTTAACCTTGTCAATAATTTTTTGTGTCAGGCACTTTTGAGAAAGAGTTAAATAAAACAAATCTTTGTCTCATTCCAAAAATCTCTCGACAAACTAAAATGGTAGATTTTCGTCCTATTAGCTTATGCAATGTGGGGTACAAGATAATTTCAAAAATCTTATGTTTAAGAATGAAGAAAGTTCTACCCAAATTGGTCAGTGAGACGCAATCAGCTTTTATGACTGGTCATCTAATCTCAGATAATATCTTAATTGCTCAAGAGATGATCCATGCTCTCCGTACTAATAAGGCTATTAAAGGTCAATTCATGGCCGTTAAAACAGATATGAGTAAATCCTATGATAGAGTTGAATGGAATTTTATTGACGCTCTTTTGAGAAAATTTGGTTTCGCTGAGATATGGATAAAATGCATAATGTATTGTATCACGAGCGTGGAATACTATGTAATTTTGAATGGGATTCCCAAAGGCAGGATATTGCCGAGTCGAGGACTCCGATAAGGTGACCCCTTATCACCTTATTTGTTTATTCTTTGCACGGAAGTTCTCATTTCTAAAATGAGACAAGCTGAGTTAAGTGGACAAATCACGGGTATATCAATTTCCCAGGCTAGTCCAAAGGTGTCTCATCTACTTTTTGCGGATGATTTTGGGTCAACGGATTAATTTTGCCAAGTCATCTATACAATTTGGATACGCTGTCACCGAACACATTTAAAATAGAACTCCACCAGATTCTAGGGATCTCCAAAACAGGAGGAATGGGTTCATACTTAGGGCTTTAGGAAAATATAGGAGGAGCTTTGGAAGATTTTAATACTGTACTTCTAGTGAAACAACTATGGAGGTTAATTGAATGTCCTGAATCCCTTTTTGCGAGAGTGATGCAAGGACGATAATATCATAATTGCCCTTTAGCGGCAAACGTAATTGTATCCCCATAATATGGTTGGAAAAGTATTATTTCAGCCAAACCCTTACTTTCAAAAGGGATTGTAAAACGGATTCGGGATGGAAAATCCATCAGAATTTGGAAGGATACTTGGATCCCATATACTACACCTCGTCCGGCTACGGCAACTTGTCCACCTTTATTCCCAGACATGACTGTGGACCAACTTATTGATAATAGAACACGTACATGGAAGGAAATCCTGGTATAGCAATATTTTAATCCAGTGGAGTCTCAACTGATATTAGGTCTTCCTATTCCCCGAATAACAAAATCAGATTACTGGGGTTGGTCTTTTAATAGGACGGGGGAGATATTCAGTTAAGTCAGGATACCAAATCGAAGAGCATTATAGTATCACAAATAATAGACGCATTGGGCCCAGATTTCCAAGATCTTATATCTAAGATCTGGAAATTGGAGTGTCCGTCTAAAATAAAACATTTCATATAGCAAGCTCTTACAGGGTGTGTGGCAGTTAAACATAATTTATGTATTAGAGGTATTAAATGTGACACACAATGTACTCGTTGTGGAACAGATCCAGAAACTATAAAACACACCATTTTCGAATGTCTCCTACCACTCCAAACTTGGGCTTTATCAGCAATCCCGTCTGCACCACCAATATTCCCGGCCAATTCCATCTATCATAATCTTGATTATCTATTGTGGCGGATACCAGTTAATGAGGACATTAAGACCTATCCATGGTTGATTTGGAATATTTGGAAAGCGAGAAACGAACACTGCTTCTCAAATGAGGAATCCAACCCTCGGAATATAGTTCTTCAAGCCAAAGTGGACTATCAGGAATGGTCCTCGGCAAATAGTAATTTTAAGGGTGCCAGTTCGATAAACCAAGAACACCAATCCCTGACAAAGTCCCCCTTCGTTTACCCCTCCTCATCTAATCACAATTTCACTTGCTATAAATGCTTTGTGGACGCTTCCTGCAAGAATACAGACTGTAAAACCGTTTAGGTTGGTTCTATTTTCTGGACTCGGTGGAAGGAGAAATCACGGGGGCACGTGGAGTTCACCGGAGTCTCTCTGGCCTTCACTCAGAGATAGAAGCAAATCTTTGGGGGATGGAATCCCTAGTGGAGTTTAACATTACGGAGGTGGAAGGCACTGACAGATTGCGAGACGGTTGTGAAGATTCTTAATCACCCAGAGGAGTGGCCAGCTTTTCTTCCCTCTCACGAGGAATTTATCAGGCTAAATTCTTTGTTCTCCATGTTCTCACTTAAGGTTATTCCAAGACAATTGAATTATAAGGCAGATTCTCTCGCTCATTGTGGTTGAGAGATTGTTTTGGATTCCTTGTACTCAAACCATGTTCCGTGATATATAATATCTTGCCGTTTGAAAAATAGAGAAAGGAGTACACTTGCATTCGGGATGCCGCTTATTTACGAACATGTGTCACTGCCACTCAGAGATTTTTTGAATTAGCATTAAATGTGGCGATGACAGAGTTGTCGAAAAACCATAGCTTAAAATTAATCTACTGTTTTTATACGCCGTTTGAAAAAATCTTAGCCGTCCGTTTTAACTTTTGATCTTGATTGTCCATTTAAAAAAATTAACCAAAAACAATCATTTATTTTAATACTTTTCTTAATTATATTTATCGGATAATCTTCTAATCTTCCGTCACTGTCATTGCTCTTCAATGGTAGATTAAAAAAGTCAGGAAAATTATATTCTGAAAACAATGCTCACCCTCTCTCACATTTAAATTTCACAAAAATTTGTAATTTTTAATGCCATTTCATGTGTATATATAGATAATTGTTGATTTTACCTCCATTAAAGTTTGTGTTCATGCAGGTTCCAAAAACAATGGTGTAGAAGTCAATAATGTCTTGGAAAAGATGATATGTATTACCTTAAACTAATTAACAATTATCTTTTGTATTTAATCGTGCTATGTTTCGGATTTGAAAATGTTGTTGTGATCATAGTCTTTTCGACCACATTTTGAACATTTATATGGATAAAAAGGCATATTCATCTTTCATTGAATCATATTAGTTTTTAACAATGACTTATATAATTATATAAATAAATTTTCCATTCATTTATTTTGATAATATTTCGAATTTAATTCTATAGATTTATTTAATCAGTCACCATTTATTTAGATAATATTTTTGAAATATCCGGTCACTCTTTAATATCTTAACTAAATTATTTTAAAAATCTACAGTAAATTCGGTTATAATATATGTCACAAAACATATATTTATTTAAAGTTACTCTATAAAAATATTGAAATTCAAATTACAAGAATATTCTTGGCCAATTAAGTTTTATCTTTATCAGGTCTAATAAATAACTAAGCATTACTATATAATAATCGTGATTGTATCGTATATTCTCATTGCACTCCTATTATATCTCTAATCATTTTATTTGATTGTCTACAATTTCATCATGTCTTCTGCGATGAATTCACTCACTTCAATGACATCAAGACGAACAAGAATTACCCTTGGAAAATCAAATGCAAGATCTTGTGCAATTGGTTAAATATGTGATGAGGCCATCAACCATAATCTGATGATTATCAAAGTCATCCAACGCATTCTAGTCATATGTATAGAATTTGTCGGTTTTGTCGTCTCAATTTTGGTATGTGGGCCGAGCCGGTAGCCCATTAAGCAATTGATCTATTTCATGGGACTCAGACCGACATTGGCCTAAGTCATATTGTTGCTCGTTTAAGTATTGGGCCAAGCGAAGGTCCAACATCGGCTCATCAATGAACCTGACCAGAATATAGGCTAGATTCATTCATCTTCTTCCTTAAGGTTTTTCGCGTTTTTCACCATTGTTGTAACAGAGAGAGAGCTTCTGTAACAGAGTAAGAACATGGTGATAATGGATTCCAGATAAATTTCCGAAGAGAGACGTACTCAATGATTCTCAGTGAGGAACTCTATAACCTCGAGTGTCCAAAAATCTTTCTTTCGTGAACCAAAATCAATCCGAATTAATCAAAACCTCAATTCACTAGTCCGCATTTCAATTGAGCTAAGACCGAGTCGATGCTTTAACAAGTGGTATCAGAGCTGCGGTAAAGAAAGATAAACATCATCAAGCTCGGAGATTAACAAGTAAGGAGGTTCAAGAAAGGGGATTTACCTGATAAAGGATTGTTGCAGTTCTTCATCTTCTTCTCTTGGAGACATTGAGG
>JAKUCM010009912.1:0-36086 GCA_023374145.1 Lepidium sativum | reverse complement strand
CTTCTAATTTTTACTTGCAAATCTTCTAAGATACCATGAGCAATTCTTACAAACCTATCAACCAAGACCAAAGAAATCTTACAATACTTCTACTTGTTAAATCCCAAACTTTTAGCAACAGAGAGAGACATCAGACTAATTTATGCTCCCAAATCACACAAGCAATTCATGAATGTAAGATGACCCAATGAGCAGGGAATTGTTAAAGTTCCTGGATCATCAAACTTATTGGGTACCACTTTCTTTTGTATGATGGCACTAACCTCATGAGTAAGCACAAACATTCCTTCCACCTCTAGAGTTTTTTCCTTTACAACATCTTTCAAAATTTTCTAGTAGGGAGGCATTAACATGAAAGCATCCCATATAGGTATATTTACCTCGATATCCTTCATTTGCTTGTCAAAAGGAGCCTTATACCTCTTTGCAACGTCCTTTTTAAACCTCTATGGGAAGGGTAATTGAGATTTAAAATGAGGAGGGGCAAATGGTTTAGGCTTATCTTGTGAAACTTTTTGTTCTGAATGCTCTGAAGGAAACACTCGAGGTGGTGTATCTCGAGTGTCTTGCTCGAGTGTCACCTCTGAATGGCATTGTCCTCAGTGTCCCTTGCATTCTTGGATCGAATGAGTAGTTCATGCCCACTGCCGAGAGTGATGGAGTTGGCATTATATTCCTTGGGATTTTGCACTGACTTCCCAGGGAGTTACCTAGTAGTTTTAATTGTAGAGGAGGAAGCTTTTTGATTCTCAACATACTTAAGCCTTGCATTAATTGTGTCAAATTTATAGTTAGATCGTTGTCAGATGATTCAATCTTAGAATGGACTTCAACAAATTTCTTAGTCAACTCAATAAATGTAGCAGTCTGACCATTTAGGATTTGCTGAAGAATATCCATAACTTCTGGAGCTTATTGAGGTGCGATGGAGCTTGGGCTTCATAGTGTGGTGGTACGGTATGGGAAGGTTGAAGCATTGATGGTACTGCTGCTTGGGTATGTAGGCTTTTGTCTGACCTTGTTGTTTTTTGGGTGGGTATATTGATTTTAAGGGCTATCCACATTGGTGTTCCTATAAGAGGGGTTGGGATTATGCTTGTAATTGTTATAGGCTTTGTACCCACCTCCATGATTTTGCACAAAACTCATTTCTTCTACCTGATCATCCTCCTCATCAAAAACATGTTCCTCTTCACTCACATGATGGACTTGTTTCTAAGCACTGAGAGTATCTTGTCCAACTTGTCTTGAACAACCTTGAGTTCCTTCCTACTCACCATATCTGAATAACATGACCTCCTTGTTGTCCTATCATAGTCCTCTCCATACTGCCCATCAGCTTGAGCTAAATTCTCAACAAGTTCCTAACCGTCATCAACCTCTTTGTTTAGAAAGTTCTCATTACTTGTTGTATCTAACAACATTATGATCTTAGGAAAAGCACCTCTGTAAAGAGTACTAGAAGAGACTCGGTACTGAATCCGTGAAGAATGCACTGCGACTGATAAGTCTTGAACCGTTCACATGCCTCGGAGAATGTCTTGGAATTAGTTTGCTTAAAATCGGAGATGGCATTGCATAGTTTCAAAATTGTGGAATTGGAGAAAAAATTTGCAAGAAATGCCTGCTTGCATGCATCCCAAGAAGTGATGGACTCTTGAGGTAAGTATTTCTCCCATAACGGGGCCTTGCCGCCGAGAGAGAAAGGAAATAATTGAAGCTTTAGAGCATCCTCACTGACCCCATTTATCTTAGTCAAATCGGTAAGTCTCTCAAATTCATCGAGATGATCCAAGGGATCCTCAACTGGCAGTTCATGGAATTTGGTGTTCTGAACCATAAAGATCATACCACTTTTAATCTCAAAGTTGTTGTTTGCAATGTATGATGGAACGATGTCATGGCGTTGAGTATGCATGATTGATGTATCACCTGCTACAATGTATCTTGGCCGCCAAGCATGAGGCTCGTGCACTGGTACTTGCACATAGTCTTGTTGTGCAACTGGGTTTTGTGTATTTTGATTCTCCATCTCAACCTGATCCTGATGATCACCTTGTAACATGTTACTCTGTTCTCGTAAGTATTCACGTGGTAACTGATTAATGTTATTCATGTTACGGATTAGGTGATGATTTCCTTTAGATTATGTTTTCATACAACAAGAATCGGATGCCTGAGGAGTACACTCGACCAGAATTTGATCAAGTGAACTGGTTAAGTCTCATTAAAACAGGTGAAAAGCAAGACACTCGATCAGGTGCAACTCGAGTGTACATGAAAATCAAAAGAAACACAAAAACAAGACATGAGCACCTAATGCAAACGAAAAACACAAACGAACTTGGTATGAGGAAGCTGAAATTCCTAATTGTAGCTAGGTATAACCCATTTGGAAACACCAATTTGGTAACAACATTTTACCATCAAATAAACATACTGCAGATTCAATTATTGTAATATAGCAAGGAGTTAATCCAACTAAGCAAGCAAGTAACAATGAGGATAAATTAACAATTAACACAATATCAAGAAATTTATATCAATTAACACAATCTAAACTGAGAAAATGCATAATAAAAATAGAGCAAAAACATAATAGAAAACAGAGTAAACAAAAGAGCAATTGATTAAAACAGAGCACAACTTAAAGCAATGAACTCTGGAAGAAATGGGTTATTGATGAGTGAGATCAATGATCAAAGCTCCACTAGGGGATCCAGACTTTCTTACCATCCTATATAGATGATCTCTAGACCACAAATCAAACCAATCACATTCATTCTTATGCAATGAGACTCACCCTAGACTACCGTCAAAATTGGTTGTCACCAACAATTTATAACATCGCAGACATCCAAACTCTTGAGCTATGATCTCAACTTTAGGTTCAGTCAAGCATTTTCACAAACACCTTGTGGGTGACAAATACCTAATCTCTAATTTTAATGGATCAAAGAGAAATAAGCATAAAGAACAGCTAAATAAGAAATCCCTAGATCTACACTAATCAAGCCCATTTCCTCAAGAACCCTAATGAATCTACTCAATCTTCATCACAAAAATCATAAACCCAAAAAATAAAATAGTAAATTTCAAAAGAAAGATAAGAAAGAGATTAACAACAATGAATAAAGACTGGAATTCAAATAAGCAAAAGATCACAAAGGATCAAGCATTCAAAATCTAGAAATTACAAAACAAAATAGAGAAAAGGTGTTAGTCTTTTTGCCAAAAAAATAATAAAAACATGGATAAACTTTCTTAATGACATAAGAGGGTATTTATACTCTTTTCCTAAAAAACCTAAAAAGTCAATGCAAGAGATAAAATCAACAAATCAGATGGTTGTTTGACACTCAATCACATGCATCTCGAGTGTCCAGCTCGATTGTTCTGTTTTTGGCATAACCTTTTTCCTCATATTCCGAATGTTGCTCCTAGGCTGAAATTTTCATCCCAATGTCTTCACGAGGTCCAAAATCTTCCAAATTATGCTCTCAAAGTACCTAAGATCACTCTATATGCACATGTATACCATGCAAGAAGCAAAGTATACAATATGAACCTAAAAGGACTCTAAAATGCTGATAATAGTATGTATATGGATGCAAAACATGTTGAATGGTGCTCCTAAAATGTGCTAAAATGCATACATATCATGTTACACTCCTTTCTTGAAAACTGAGAGGGGAGTCGATTCTCATGATGTGTTTGGGGAGAAAATTCCACTTGCTGGTCTTATCACATCATAAAAAGCGGTTCGCAATGTCGACCTTGAGATGTAAAACAAACTCTCGAGAGGCAATCCCATGGAAAATGCTGCCAAGGACTCGTTACCAACAATCTCATGCTACAGAAGCTACAATGCTCCAACTCCATATAGAAGGCTTCACTCCTTAAACAAAATATCAAATCACCACCTTTGTATATATTTCTAGTTTTCTTTCCTTTATTCAACATTGAATTTTCCGGTTCCTCTTTCTTGGGTTAACTTCCTCACCGAGACGGTGAAAAGTAAATCTGGGGGAAGAGAATGTTATTTGACTTTGATTTTAGTTGTTTTGTTTTTCTGTTTTTTTGAGTCTTGCATGTATATATTTTTACATTGCATTTTGCATGAAAAAAATTCAAAACACACAAAAACAAGCATTTAGTTGCATTAACATTTTGTTTGAGATTGAGTCTTTGGAAGCATTTAGAATTGCATCATTGTTTTCATATTTAGTTGAGATGGACAATCTTGTAAGGTTGATGTCTAGTGACCATTTTGAGATCTTTGAGTCGAAGTTATCCCCTTTAATTGATCTTAAAATGCTTATTTAGAGCCTTAAGATGTATTTAACGCTTTTCTTCCTTGTTTTTGGCTTGACAAACCAAGTGATGAACATTTCTTACAATTTATACCATTCGATGATACCTTAAGCAAACTGAGATTGTGCGTAAACCCATACATTTTTGTGTCTTATATAGAAAGTGGAGAAAAAAAACATGAAGCAACCCTCTCATGTTTGTAGATCCATCAAACAAATATGAAACAAACCTTTGATGAACAGAGGGAAATAGTGTTCGAAGAGGACAAAAGGGCCAGGAACAAAGAAGTTGTTGAAGTTGATGCTCAAATAGAAAATGATAGGCCCATGTCAAGTGGAAGTGACATACTAGAATTAAAAGAACATCCAAACATTAAGACATTAAGACTACGACATAAGCAACATTATGACTGAAGACACAAGCAACATTATGACATCCTTCTAATTGATTGGGTTAATGTAACATTGTTCCTTGCAATCACATCTTTGAGATCTGGTATCCCTTTGGTCAGATTCCTAATAGCCATTTGCATATTAAAATTCAGAGCCGAATGTGTACAACAAGTAGATTGTAAAGTCTTGACCTCATCCTCAATAGCAATCTCTCAAGGTGTGTAACTGTGCATTCTGTCATTCTGCAAGTATCGACATTTGAACATGTAAATCTGCCATCCCCAAAGTAACTTTGCATGAATGATTTTGTATTTTTGCCTCAAACACTGTACATACGAAGTATGTTTTCGTGGATTCGTTTGTGGTCTTTCTTACTATCTTCCCACCGCATATACATTGCTTAGAGATCTCCTGAATGCTTTCCGCAGTCTGTTCAATACATTTCTAGGTGGTTGTAGCCCTTCTCTCCTCGTCACTACTCATGGTGTTCTTTCTACAAAACAAATGCAAAGCAATTTAATTACTGTTTCTTGGAAAGCTCAAGATAGAAGATATTTAAAATTTAGAGTAAATGGAGAAACATACCTCAATGGGTTTAGACGATAGAGGATTCCAAAGATACAAGGAATTGAATAAAAGAGAGTTGTACTAGTATTTATAAAAGGTTAAAAACCCAAAATCTAAACCTTATGAAATATTTCATTAAAACTTTGATTCTTTCATAAATTTCGAGACTTCAAAATTTAAATATTTCAAAATTTTTTGGAGGCAAAATTGAAATTTTTAACATTTTCATTCCAAAATAGAAATTTAAGAAAATTCGTTGTGATTTCCTCTCAAACAATTTCTACCAACATTGGTGTTTTGCTATTGAAATTTTCCTATTAAAATTGGTGTAAACTCCTTACGAAATTCCCCTATCAAAATTGCTTCCTCAATCTAATTTGGAAGCTTTGATTTTTTTTCCCGATAAATAGTTATACCTTAGTTTTTTGGTTGTGCCTAAAAACAAACTGTTATACTTTGCCCAAAAATTACTAATCATAAGTTTAACTCACATAAAATGGATGTAAACTAGTTGAACCAGAACTTTTACGTAATTTTAGAGCATTACATCATTTTAAACAATAATTGTGTATAATTGTACACTTATACAATTTTGGTCCTACACTATGATCATCTCTAACAATAATCGTGTATAATTGTACACCTATACATTCAAAATTCTATTGAACAAAGCGTAGATTGCTTGAAAAAAATTGCACTAAACCAGTCAGTCAATTAGAAAATGATATTAAACAAATCAGTTTTTTTTAAAAATTGACTTGATGAAACTGAATAAAACCAATAGAGCTCATTGACCCCGTTTAACCCACATAAAATCTTAAATGGGTTGTATTTTAAAAGAATATGAACAATTAGGCCCACATTCCACCATTACATGATTTAATTGTTTCAACACGATAAAATATAAGCAGAAATTGATCCCATTATACAAAAATCCTATCACATTGACGACAAACATCACGTTCACAGTGAAATTCAAATTCCAACCATTACATCGTAACATTTAAAAAAATGAGAAAGTTTTATACGTATGTTACCAAAGTATAGAACATTAATAGAAATGGTTTGATATAAACCAAAGTTCAGAAGTCTACTTCTGGTTAGGTCCCTCCGTGTTGCTCATATTGAAACACTTCTCAAGTTAAGATCCAGTACTAACCTTTTACTTGTTTTCTGACGTCTATCACCGACAGATGGCAGTCGATTTTCTTGATGTCTGCTTCTCTTTTTGGCATATTTGGGAGGCAACACACACAATGAAACAAAATTTTCCAGGATCTCAAACCATTTAGAGATATTCGGACCAAATATAATGTTTGACTATATGCCAAAGTCCAATTATCAATTAGATAATAATTCGAGCATAACTCATGTATTTGTACATCCTCTAACTTCTATGCACTACTCTTGTTCATGATAATAGCGGCAATCGCATGGATGCAAGGGTACGTTTCCATGTGAAAACGTTCGCATTCACAAGTTTTGTTCATCAAATTCACAAAAATGTCATTTCATCTCGTTCGGCGACATTATATTAACGCATGGAAAAATTAAGCTCACGAACGTTCAAGTGTGTCGTCTCAACATATATGTTATGTAATTCATTCTTTATAAACAGAACCAATTTATGTGACTTCATTATATCAATGGTGTTGCGGTGTTTGTTAAACCACTCTCCAATTTTGTTAATAATTGTATCCAACAAGAATAGTACAAAATATTTCCTTGCCTCCCTTAAAACATTATTCAACGACTATGCACTATTCGTTGTTCCTATGTTGTACCTTATTCCCGGAAAGTAACAACGAGCTCATTTTTCCAAATCAACACTCTCGTCTAAATATACTGCCACTTTTGGATACCTACTTCTAAACTCTGCATACTCCGGCTCGAATTCGGCCTTGGTATACATATGAGCCAACTCCCTGAATTTCATTGCAACCATATCTTACTAGACATTCGAAGCCTTTGTTCATACATTTTGGGATAAGTGAAACATACAATATCCATGCCATGCACTTGGGTGAACTTCACGAATTTTCTTGATGAGACTTGTATTTCCGTCACTAAAAAAACTAATTCCTCATCTTCCTGTATAACAGTTTGAAGCATAATGAAAACCACTTATGGCTTGCGTTTTTCTCACCATCAATAATAGCAAACGTAATTGGGTACTGATGATGACTCGGATCCTAAGCTGTGGCAAAAATAAGAACACCACCATATACGGTTTTTAAGAAAGTTGCATCCACACTAAAAACTTTCCTCACGTCCTTAAACCCCTCGATACAAGCTCCCAATGCGACGAATAAATACATGAACTGTTTCTCATCATCCAAATCAAATCTTGTTACAGTGCCAATATTTGTTTTCCTCCACATATACAAATACAAAGGCAACATCTTGTAACTTTCTGTCAGACATTCACGCACAACATAAACAACTTTTGTTTTCCCTCTTAAAGCAGTGTTGCATGAAATCATTACTCCCACTTTCCTTTGCATAAAATTAATAAGAGATAAAGCATCAGGTGTATCCAATTGACCTGGATAATCCTTTCTCATAAGAGATGAAACCATATATGAGAATCCTCTCCTTTTCGCTTTCGATGAACTAGCTGTTACATGAGAGCAAGAATGCATGTTTCGATATAATATAACCATTCAACTACCATTACTTCCTTTTGATTGTGACACTTGTAAGTACCACTTACAATCTTATTGACAACATCTTACCATGTATCTCCAAGTATCTGAGTTTAGGACATCATACTCATAACATCTCTCAGGTGACGCTCTAAACATTACATATTTAACTTGTTTTTTACACATGAATTATTGGCCTAATACAAAATTTGTGCCATCTTCCCACTTCTCTACAACGTGAATTACTTCTTGTCTATCATAATGAATTTCACTATTATCATTCAGACCATAACCATCACTTTCCACAAAATCATTCAATGTGAATTCTTCACTAGCAATATTCACATAATCTTCAACATCATCATTATGATGATCACTTCCTTCCTCGTGGATAGCGATCTCATTCTCTGCTGTAGGAATCACCATCTCATGTGCATAATTCATTCCAACCGAACTTCTTGGCACTACTCTTAAATCTTCCTCCTCAACACTAGTATCCACTTCGAGATGCCAAAAAATCTCCTTAACTTACCCACATTCACACTACATAGATAAGTCTCGACATCCTCATCATCCTAAATATATGATTGCTTTATTTCTTCGACTACCAACGGAAAGTAACTCATTTTGATCTTTGTGTCCATATCCATATCAAGCTTCTTCTGTATCCTTTCTAAACCAAGTAAGTGATATGTTTTAAGTTTTGTTCCATAGTTAATAACATCCTTCGCATTCCACCGATAACCTTCTTCGGTTTCAAAATAACACCCTCCAAAGTCAAAATGAACACTTATTATCATCATTGAATCTGCAAAAGTAAAAAAATTTTTAGCTACTTATACATCAATACAAAAATCCATACGCAAATACAATATTGAAAACCAAAAAGTACGAAAATACAAAACTAAATTTCTTACCTACGGTCAAATGAAACACATAATGTATATGATTAGAAAGATAAAAATAACAAGTGAAGTTTAGCTTACTAAAATACAAAACTAATTTGTTTAGGTACAATCAAACGAAACACATATGTTAACTTAGAAAGAAAACAACAACAACAAGCTTTATCGGAATACAATAACTTAGAAGAGCTTTTCAAGCACCAAAACAAAGGGAGAAAACAAACAAACACCAACCCCAACTAACAAGCTCAATGTCTTGAGAAAATGTAAATCTATAACCCGACAAAACAAATTGAGCAAACAAACATACACCAATCTCACCTAACTCACGACCAAAACAACTAACAAGCTCAATATCTTGAGAAAACGTAAATCTAGAAACCGCCAAAACAAATTGAGCAAACAAACACACACTAATCTCACCTCACTCACGGTCAAAATAACAAACAAGCTCAATATCTTGAGAAAAGGAAAATCTAGAATCATTTATAATAACTATATTAAATAACATCATCATTCCCACCTCAAAAATGTCTCATTTTAAGGTTTTGACTTCTTTTTCAAGCTTCAACAAAAGAATCAGCTTCAAAATCAAGATATGGCTGAAGATCTTTAGGAAACTCAGGAATGGATGACGTTGTCACCCATAAGCTCAAGGATATGTCGTGAAGCTCAAGAAGGCCGTTAATGGAACATAAGAGATTTCTTCGTCAAGGAATAAAGCTCTTTCTTCGTCGGGCATGATGAAAAAACAAAAAGAGGACCGGTTCATGGGATGCGATTTGGTCAGGTTGGTTCATTTATTGGGTAGTACAATTTGGTTGGTTTCATTAATTGCAACCGAATGAACTTTTTTTAATTATTTGTAGAGGAGAGTAAAGAGAGCAATTGTGATTACGAGAGAGTAGCTTAGAAAAAGTGATTTCAAATAAGAGTCTCCCAGGTTTTCATCCCTTTTGATTCATCTTCTTGAATATTCATTACAAGCATCAAAGTTTGAAATGGATCCATGTCTTCTTGATTCTATAGTCGAGTTAGCATTCCACTAATAACTTGGTTAAAAAGCTTTATTTTTGATCGTGTCGTAGGACCGGCTGGAACTTGCATTACATCCTCATTTGTATCGCCCTTTGTATCATTCTCTGCTTCAGATGCTTCACTCAAGCTGGTGGTAGTCGAGTCAAGCGCTCGAGCTAGTGGTTTTATAGGTCATGAAGCTTCACTCGAGCTGATGGTGGTCGAGTCAATGGGTTGAGTGTATTTTTAGTCATCCATAATCACATCATTATGGCTGATATTCTTGACATTTATGAACCTAAACACTTCAAGGATGCAACACATGTTAAAGAATGGTTTGATGCAATGAGAAAATAAATTGAAAAATTAGAAACCAATGAGACATGGGATATCACAGATCTTCCTCCCATGAAACAAGTATTCGAATTCAAATGGGTATACAAACTAGAGTACAGCTTTAACGGAACCTTAGAGAGACATAGCGCATGGCTGGTTATTTTTAGCAATCCTCAACCCAAAGGTACCGATTTTAGTCAAACATTTGCAGCGGTAGCCAAGTTAACGACTGTTCGATATTTGTTGGGTGTTTTTGTTGCAAAGAACTGGCAACTACACCATATAGATGTGCACAACGTTTTCTTCCATGGTGATCTTGCGGAAGAGGTATAAATGAAGTTACCACCCGACTTTCAATCCTTTAGTACAAACAAGGTTTGTCGCTTTGATATACATCATATATAAATAGAATTTCATCCATATTTTGATCATTTTTCATCACTTAAGAGTCACCTTTCATTTGTGTGTAAGTTTTCTTTGGTTTTGTATTTTAGAGTTTAGATAGGTCGAGTCGTATATTTACTCTTTCTTTTGTCATTTTAGGTGATATGGAGCTACTTTGGATATTGGTTTGGAACAAAAATGATGGAGCAATGAAGCATGAAAGTAAAGGAAAAAAGCCTCTAGATTGTATTAACTATCTATTGGTCATTTTTTGAGTCCGTTATTTTTGACCTAAGAAGAAAAATATCTTCGAAATTTTTTTTACCAATCATTTGATTGTGATTTTTGCCTAACAAAACAGACCCGGGAATTATGTGATAAAATATTGACCTTTTGGTCGATATTTTTTGTTGTTATTTATCATACGCCCTTTATTTTAATTTGGTCCCACCCGCTTTGTCCTAGGTCGACCCAGATTCGTTTTTAACATATTAAACCTAAATGTTTATGATTTTTAGATTATCTTTGTTTAATTTTTGAACAACCACTTTAAAAAGAGTTAGAGAGAGAGAAGGAGAATAGTTCGAGACCCTTTTGGGGATGATGATTTTTGGATCATCATCTCCCATCTACTGAGATTTGTTCATCCTTTCTCTCATCTTCTTCCATTATGTTTAAGCTTTTGTTTATGGTTCTATTCTTGTTGTGTTTCATATCTTTTGTGTTTGAGTAGTGATGTGATAGGTTAATGGTTGGGTAGATCTTAGAATTTGATGGTTGAAAATATTGTGTATAAGTTGATAAATTTATGGATTCCTTCACTTATAGTTTTCTTAATGTTAGGTTTAACTTGTTCGCTTGAATCTAGAAGCTAGGAAATTTATCGTCCAAAAGGTGTTCGATGAAACTCATGAATGACTTTTTTGTAAGTTATCCTTTCCTAGCCAATGAGAGTTAAAGTTAGGATGGATAGTGGTATTAGTGAGCTTGTTTGTAATGCTTGTTAGTCTTTGAATCGGCAATGAGAGTTAGTTTGATTGATTGACTAGGAAGTAGTTCATTGCCATGAGAGTGTGATGTTCTAGTGTTATGTCTCATGTCCTAGGATGGTTTTTAATAAGTCTTTAAGCATCGATGATTTGATTTTTATTCTGTTTTATCAATTGTCTTGCATAAAACATATTGCTAGCTTTGTCTTTGTTTAATTTGTTAGTCATTTTTTCTAGTTGAGTTTGCTTTGATCTTTGTTTGGTTGATCTTGGTTTGGTTTGATTTGATTTCTTTAAGTTTTAGTAGTCTTTATTTCATATCATTTCTATTACTATAGCTTAAATCTCAATTATTGCAAGCCTAGTGTGTTGTTATAGATTCTATGTGAATTTAATCATTTAATGCTATATTGACACGATACGCATGATAGGTTAATTGATAATTTTGTGTAGAAAAACTCTTGTATGACGCTTGTGCAAGTATTTATATGGTTTTCAACTAGCACCTCGATGCTGGTTTGGAAAGCTTTCTACAACCCTGAAGAAGCTTGGCTCAAACAAGTTATCAGGATTACTATCTTGTTTTCTTTGATTGAATGCTCAAATATTTTGCATGTCCTCGTCTTTGTTGACGACTTCGTTGTGACGGGAAATGATCTTGCGACCATTGAAAAATTCAAAGCTTCGTTAAGAAAATGCTTCCATATGGAAGACCTTGGTAAAATCGAATACTTCTTGGAGATCGAAGTCTCTCGAGGTCCAGATGGTATTTGTCTTTCCCAATGCAATTATGCCCTCGACATCATAGTTGAAGCCAGTCTTTTAGCACTTCGTCAAGTCATTGTACCAGTCAAGGTAAATCACAAACTTGGCTTTATAGCTTACTCTTTGTATGATAATCCTGCACAATACAGACGCCTTGTTGGACGGTTGATCTGTCTTTCTATCACACGCCTAAATTTGAGTTATATTGTGCACATCATGTTGCAATTCATGCAAGTACCTCTCACAGTACATTGGGAGTTTGTCCTTCATGTCATATGATATCTTAAGGGTACACCCTCTCGAGGCACACTACTTCGGCTACACAATGATCTCACAATTCAACATGGTGTGATTCCGACTGGGTTGTGTGTCCTTCAACAAAATATTTTATGCCCACTTTTATTGTATATTTTGGTGACTCTCATGTCTCGTCGAATACCAAAAAACAACAGACGGTGTCTTATTCTTCTGCTTAAATGGAGTGTTGTAATATAAAATGGCTCAAAGAATTCCTACACACTTGGCTATTCTCATTCACACATGATTCATTTGTTTTGGGATTGTCAGCTGATCTTCACATTGCATGTCTTCCATAGATGTACAAAATACAACAAAGCTTATTGCCATCAAATGTGTGATGTTCAATCATATCTCATCAACACATTAAATATCTCCACCATAAAAGCAAGTCTTAGATCTCTTTACAAATGCTCTTCATGGTCCGATTGTTACAAATTTGTTGTTCAAGTTAGGTGGACGGGCATTGTTGATAATACTTCTGCAAATGATGTTGGTATTAGACATTATCAATAGTGACCGTCAAACCTAATGCCCAGAACTACTCTATAGTCTATAACATACCATTTTTCTGCTTCATGCATTACAAAATCAGTTTTCGTTCGGAGTCTTCCGATCTTTTTTGCCGATGAATTTCGGTGATGATTTGAATGTTGGAGAAAGTTGAAAACATCAAATGTGTCTACTATTAAAATCGCATTATATTTTCCTAACAAAGTACGTCGAGAAAATTCTACCGGTACATTTATTAATAATTTCTGATCATAGATTATAGAATATATAAAATTGCATGCTTTGACTTTTTAGCCACTATGAGATTATAGCCTTACTAATCGTACTGTTAACTTCACATTTTACATCTCAAAAAATATATAATTTGGCCGGTCACATCGTGTTTGAGCAAGTATATATATAGGTTTTCATATTTTATGAAAATAGGCCATTTGAATTTTATATAAATATTATTAAATTATCGAATGAGATCAAACTGAACCGACCGGATGAAATCCGTTCACATGGACCATATCACTTGTCTCTGCAGTTATATATGATTTATTAATATCCTTTGATTATGCAATTAGCTTTTTGTTTATCTCTATGCAATTAAGTTTTCATAACTAACTAATTTAATATTTGGTTGAGCTTCAGACAAGTTACAGCATAATCTAAAAAAGAAAACCGGTGGAATCATATGTATTGAAAGATTATTAGCAGTTTAATATTGCAAGTGGATTTTTCTCATTTTTGTTAAATACTATAATATCAGAGTTATCCAAAACAGCTACATAGATTAGCAGAAAAATGTTATTAAAATTTTCTATAATCTAGTTATTTGTTTAGCGTATAACTACTATATGTTAAAATAACTTTACGTTTACAAAAACAGTTAAAATATTATTTTGTAATGAGTAAAATAAAACATGGTTAATCTGATTCATTGTAAAATAATAAAATCAACATGTATGGAAAGATAAATCTCTCTCTCAGTAAAGATTACTAAAAACAAATAAAATAAAAACAGATAGAATAATATTGAGAGAGAAAAAGCACCAAAGAAATTATTCTTTGTAATCCACTTATCAGTGAGCTGGTGAACATGTTAATGGAAAAATAATAAATACAATTAAAAAGTAGAATATATACTTTTGATATATGTCAACAGAAAAGAATTTTACTTTGACGACAAAAGAAAAAACTTTTTTATCTATTTATTTGCCAAAGCCAAATAAGAAAAAGAGTAATAGAAAAGAAAAACCGAAGAAAAAAGAAAGGAAGTGAAATTGTTATTCAGACAAAAAAAAAGGAGTGAGGATTTGTTCGGGCAAGGTCATGTGTCAATGTTACGCACAGCGCAGAGCAGAGCAGAGATAAAAAGCTTTCTTTCTCTCTCCCTAATCAAAACCTCTTCTTTCGGAGAGAGAGTTTTTCTTCAACTTTCTCTCATGAGCTCTCTTTCTTTTTTTGTCCTCTAACTTCCCAGAAAATCGGGAACTTTAGTGATTTCAGCTAATTGATCACTTTTCTCTCTTCTTTAGCACCGTATCTAGGTCTACTGGTTAGACGGAGATTCGATTTTATTCGGTGGTCTTGTGTCTTTAGCTGTCTTCGTGTCGCTAGCTTGAGACGTCTCTCTTGTTTCTTGTGCTGATCATGGAGAGATCTGATTCTAGAGATTCCTACAACTTCATTAGGACTTCTTCCGGTCTGTTCCCTTTATCTTATCTTCGCTCCTTTCTGTTTCAAAGTGTTTCTTTTTCTGCTTCAATTTGCAAAGTTTCTTTCTTTTTCTTTTTTTATCTGAGATTTGATTTGATTTTGTTTGTGTGGAAAACTTTAATCTTTTCTTTTATGTTTCATGTAACACAAGAGATGATCTATGCATAATATGCTGGATTTCTCTTCCTTGTTACCCCTATGTGATTCGATGTTTTGCATTTACTTTAGAAGATTTACTAATTTTGGTTTTAGCGTCATTCCAAAGCATGAAATGATTGAAAGGCTTGAGATTTGTTTTCAGAGCTTTGAGTTGTACTTTAATTATGGTCTTCTGATTCTCCAAGTGTATCTTATAAATCCAAATCTTATTGCCTTGTGCAGATAATAAAAATGCACTCTTTGACGCATCTCAATATGAGTTCTTTGGTCAAAATCTTGAAGAATTGGAATTGGGAGGTCTTGACGATGATGCTTCTGTTCATGGAGTTGCTGATGATGAAGAGTATCACTTGTTTGATAAAAGAGAGGTAATTTGTTTCTTCAGTTGGATAGATGAGAGAATGATTGGTAAAACATCTACCTTTGGTTTCAGGGTGCAGGTTTGGGATCATTATCTGACATGGATGATCTCGCCACAACTTTTGCAAAGGTTAGCATATTGTGGTTACAATCGTGACACTGATAAGCATTTTCTCTTCTTTGTTTTTCTTGATAAGATATCATATGGCTTTCTTAGCTTCTGATTGCTACTTGTTCTGTACTTTACTTAATTTATATTTTGATCTTATCTTGTGCAGTTGAACAGAAATGTTACCGGGCCCAAACACCTTGGAGTGATTGGTGACAGAGGGTCAGGGACCTTTTCAAGGGAAAGTGAGTTGGGTTTAGTGGATGCTTTCAAAATTTTCTGTAGTTTTTGATTTTTCTTGTTCTTCTGTGTGACTTTTTTTTTGTTCTTGAAACATGTAGCTGAGGGTTAAAACTCTTTCATTTAACACAACGAGCTTATATATTATGGATTAGACACTCCATGTTCATATTAGGATCCTGTCCTGTTTCTTGAGGTGAAGGATTGGTTTGAGTGATAAGATAGGCTGTGTTGGTTGAAAATATGATTTTGGTTTTGTATTTATACGTCTACCGAGTGGATTTTTCTAATACCACTTTTATCTCCAGGTTCAACTGCTACAGATTGGACACAGGATAATGAGTTCACAAGCTGGCTAGAACAGCACACACTTGAAGAACATACTCAGGAAGCTAGCTGGCCTTCACAGCCGCAATCATCTGCTAATTCAAATTCTCTATATAGGACATCCTCGTATCCTCAGAAGCAAACACAGCTACAGCATTACAATAGTGAACCGATTATTGTACCAGAATCGACATTTACATTTTTTCCTTCGCCAGGGAAGAGATCTCAACAGTCTTCACCAAGCCATATCCATCGTGCTCCTTCTCTTCCTGGTGGCAATCAGTTGAACTTTTCAACTCCAAATGCATCTCCACTATCAAATTCTGCTTTCCATCTTTCAGGATTGTCACACGGACGGCCACATTACGGTAGTAATTTGGCTAGGTATGCCTCATGTGGTCCTATTCTTGGTAACAATGTGCAAACTCCTCACTGGGTTACTGACCCGGGCCTTCTGAACGGGGATCATTCCGGGTTGTTGCACAGTCTGGTGCAACAGCAGCAGCTGCAACAATTGCCTCCTCGGAATGGATTTACTTCACAACAACTGATTTCCCTTCAGCAGAGACAATCTCTTGCCCATCTTGCCACGTTACAGTCTCAGCTGTATAGTTCCTATCCTTCGCCATCACATAAAGTTCCTTTTGGGGCTGGTGAAGTGAGGGAACACAAGCAAAAGTCATCTCATAGAAGTCGAAAGAACAAAGGCATTTCTCAACAGACATCAGATTTGGCTAGCCAGAAAACTGAAAGCAGATTGCAATTTAGATCAAAGTACATGAATTCAGAAGAGATAGAGAGCATTCTCAAGATGCAGCATTCCAATTCACACAGCAGTGACCCTTACGTTAATGATTATTACCATCAAGCTCGGCTTGCCAAAAAGTCAGCTGGGCCTAGAGCGAAGCCTCAATTCTATCCTTCTCATTTGAAGGACCACCAATCTCGGTCGTCCCGTAATAGTCCAGATCAGCAACCACAAGTTCACGTTGATGCTCTTGGAAAGATTATCCTTCCTTCTATTTGCAGGCCACGAGCCCTACTCGAGGTTGACTTTCCTAGCTCTGGTGATGGAAGGTCTGGCCATAAAGGATCCGAAAAGCATCTGGAAGAGGAGCCTCTTGTAGCAGCTAGGGTCACCATTGAAGATGCTTTTGGAGTTCTTATTGATATAGTTGACATTGATAGGACTCTCCAATTCAACAGGCCACAAGATGGAGGTGCTCAGCTCAGGAGAAAAAGGCAGATCCTTCTGGAAAGATTAGCAACATCACTTCAACTTGTTGATCCCTTCAGCAAAAACGGCCAGAAAACCGGATTGACTGCCAAGGATGATATCGTCTTTCTACGTATAGCGACTCTTCCCAAGGGTAGGAAATTCCTGACTAAGTATCTACAGCTTCTTGTTCCGGGTACAGAAATCGCTCGGATCGTCTGTATGGCAATATTCCGCCACCTCAGATTTCTATTCGGGGGTGTACCATCTGATAGCTTTGCAGCAGAGACGATAGCTAATCTTGCTAAAGCAGTTACGGTTTGTGTTCAAGCAATGGATCTTAGAGCACTGAGTGCTTGTCTTGCAGCTGTTGTTTGTTCTTCAGAACAGCCACCTCTCCGTCCAATTGGAAGTCCTTCTGGGGATGGAGCATCAGTTGTCTTGGTATCTCTTCTTGAGAGAGCTGCTGAAGTAGTTGTGACGGTGGTTCCACGTGTTAGCAACCATGGAAACTCAAATGATGGACTCTGGAGAGCCTCATTTGATGAATTTTTCTCTCTCCTTACCAAATATTGCAGGAGCAAGTATGAGACAATACATGGTCAGAACCAAGATAATGCAGCTGATGTGTTAGAGCTAGCTATAAAGAGGGAAATGCCTGCCGAGCTTTTACGTGCGAGTCTACGTCATACCAATGAAGATCAGCGGGATTTCTTACTAAACTTTGGTCGTAGAGCATCACCACCGGTTAGTGAGTCAACAAAAACCCGTACAAGTGGTGGTCAGATCAACTCTGAATTTGTGAGGAGTTAAAGTTAACCATATAGGAAACAACAAATGAGATCATGGGCATGGAAAACTTGTGATTAGCTGGTGTTGAAAATATTACACAGAGGCTCAGGTGATAACTGTTGTTCTTTTAGATTTTGCTGTTAGTTCTCATTAAACTTCTGAAGTTCCTGCTTATGGTTGAAAGCTGGGGAAAGAAAAATCGTAAGTGGGAGTTGGTAAGACTGGAAATATAACTGGAATGTCCTGGGGAGCTGTATTTTTTGTTGCTCTGGGATGAAAACTCCTGTGTAGGACGCGTTAGGGTTTGTTAGGAGTTTGGAAGGAGACTAGTTGTTTGTGACTCTGTATAGACTGATGGTGAAATGGGTATTGGTGATTGGTGTTTGTTTGATATGTTGAGAAGCTAAGAGGTCTTTTGTTGTCTTAGCTTTATGTTTGAAATATGGGCACTGTAATAATAAGGAACACAAAGTTTTTAATTGTTGTTTCTATTGGATCGTATCTCGAATGCATACTTCTGTTATTTGTAAGGAGTTGAAAACTTGAAATGTATCATGCTTGCGCAATACTTTTATTTGCTCTGAAATCGATGATGTCAAGTTGGTTAAACAGTAAGGACTTTGTGTTTTCTTTTTCTTTTTCTTTTTAACACACAGAAACATGAATTCTTTTGGCCTTTTGTTATTGATTTCCTTCGAATTAATAAATAAATATGAGCAATCAAACCAACGAAAAACTGAAGGGTGGTTGATAAGTTCCGGAGCAAATTATAATATTTAGAGATTTGTAAGAAAAAAGGTTGGAAAAAATGTAGAATTATGACATGTGGAAGATGTCTTTTTACTTCTGTAGCTACTCACATGGCCACGCCACGTGCTCTTTACCTGTCTCCTTTTCCCTTTATCTGCTTTTAATACAAGAAAAAGACACGAACTAAGCTGAGTTATGAGGTGTTCATGTCTACCACGTACTTATAAAATTTACTTAACTCACGGACACTTAAACCTTTTTGTTCTTTTTACGGCAACGACTTATTTTATTTTAGATTATCAACAACATCCACTCTATCGTCCCTTTTTCTTCTACATCATTTATACTTGTGTTTTTCTTTTTATTATTACAAATAACAAAAATAAAAAATTTTAAAAATTTTAAAAAATTATTTAAAAACAAATAAAAATATAAAAACTTAACAGTTCAAATACAATATAATTAATGAAATACGCAAAATTTAATAACTAAACAATCTAATTAATGCAAATGACATCTAACCTAGTGGCAGATGGTAAGTCCACTTAAGGTAGCACATTTGCATAACCCGAGATCGCCTCATGCCTACATTATATAGAAATTTGGCTATTGGGCCGGCCAGTTGTGGCCCAATATAATTTGCCGTTGAAAAAAAAAAAAAAACAATCTAACTAATAAAACACATATAATTTAATAAGCAAACAATAAAACTAATAAAACACATATACTTAAAAATTCATTAACCACAAAACATTTTGAATTTTTGCCTATATGTTTGATCAGATCAGTTTGCAATTCGTAACATACATTCGTGATAATTGTTAGGGGTTTCATAGCCAAAAAGTTAATTAGAAGAATTCTAGAATTATTAGAGTTATTATTAGAATCTATATTTAGTAGTAAAAATATATAAAAAAATATGATTTTTGTGTGTGCGTCTGAATAGAGTGAAACTAGTATCTATTTGCAGAGAATAAAAATGATAAATTTTCGTATAAATTTATTAATTCTAAATTAAATATTTTATAAAATAATTATTTTCAAATAATTGAGTTAAGAAAAAAGAAATGATGTAATCTCTACCACTAATAAAAACACCACATGTGGATTAACTATATAGTAAAAAACAAATGAAACGCCAATCACTCACGTTATGAAACGTGGCATAATCATACAAAATGCTTCAATACTCACGCAGATTAAGTTGTTTCAATTCTCCTGAATCCACTTTATCTTTGCACCTCTTTTATTTTATTCAACTGTTATACTAATTTATAACAATTGTAAATAATCTTATACATATTTTTATATACCAATGACACGTGATTCATGTTTTGATCTTTCTTTTTATTTATTCAATTGTTAAAACAATTCAACACACTAATTTACAACCATTGTAAATAATCTTATACATATTTTATTTACTAACGGCATGTGATTCATGTTTTTGGTCTTTCTTTTATTTTATGCAACTGTAAAAAAAAAAAATTCAACACACTAATTTACAATCATTGTAAATAATCTTATACATATTTTATATACCAATGACACGTGATTCATGTTTTTGGTCTTTCTTTTATTTATTCAACTGTTAAAAAAATCAATCCACTAATTTACAACCATTGTAAATAATCTTATACATATTTTATTTATCAATGGCACGTGATTTATGTTTTTGGTTTTTTTTGTCAATGTTAGAATTTACGTAAATTTATGGCCTACGCAATAAACAAATCTATACTAATAAAAGTAAAATTTTGAGACCTCTTAAACCATCCAGCTCATCTTTTTCAAACTCTTATCTTCTTGCCACATCACTCATATCTTCTTGCCACATCAGCTTTTGTTTTAGAAATTTTTTATTTTTTAATAAAAAAAAATCAAAAGAGAATTATTATTTACTTAATAACATTACTTACTATAATATGGACATTCAAAGGTCTCACATCAAATTAAGTTATATTATATTGTAATCTATACTAAACAAATATATTGATTAGGAGTATAATATATCGTATCGTATGACCAAATTATTATAAGAGTATCTAAATTACCAAACAAAAAGAATATGAAAAAAATATTTTTTTACTTAATAAACTATCCATAATCTAAATACCAATTAAAAATGACCAAACTGATAAATAATATTTTACGTAGTAAAAACCTAAACTTACATATTATTTAAGAATAATCAAACTAACTAACTTATCAAAATACTGCAATTTAGTGGTCAAGAAAAAAGAAACTATTTTATTATAAATGACTCAACTTATATATAATACTACTTAGGTTTGATGTTCTAGCAAAATAATTTTTTTTAAAATGATTGGTAGACATAGTAGCGGTTACTAATTTCAAGTGGTGTTTTTTTTCCAATTAGGTACTAATCATCTGTTTAATGACTAAAAAAAACAGTCACTTCAACTAAAAATATAAATTAGAAAAAAATAAAAATAAACTATGTAAAATATAAAATAGAAAAAAAATACAATATTTTCTATATCGATTAAAATTTATAAGTGTAGACATCTATCTACATGTCACGGAAAAAATAGTTCAATTAAGGTTATATTCAATGCCCTTGCACCTCAAAAACATACCTACAGCTTCCATACAAATAATAACCAAATTTTGTTTCCTTTTTACCCAGGGAGATGATAACAATGAAGCACTAAAAACTAAAACTCCTGAAATTTTAAAACCATTATTGGCCAAACTTGCAAATTCCATATCAAAGTGTCAATGTACAACTTCCTAGCTTCACGTCAAACTTTCACTGTCTCCCGTATTATTCCGAACGACGTTGGCTTGAACGACGAGGCGTCCGGAATAAACAACCCCATATCTGCTGACTGTGCAATTCTTTTCAAGGCTCGGAACACACATCCAAACAAAATATCCAATGAAGACGTGAAGAACGAGAAGCACCCTCGTCTAGACAACTAAATCAGCTTATTCACCTCACATTACAAGTTGTTTCTTTGATTTAATTTAAAATAATTCTCAATGTTACAAGTTTTTTCAATTTTATGTCCCTCCATACTATTCATAAGTTCCATCTTATTTCCCCTTTTTTGGTTTAACGTTGCACTACTACGAGATCACCTTTCTATAAAACTACTTCCACTCAATATTCATTACTATCAAAATGTTGTGTTTTGTTAAATACGCATACGTTAATAAAGTCATCCAAAGTTTATTGAATCTATCATGACACAAACCTGCAAATGGCTTCATTAATCCAAGGTGTAGATAATGTGTTGATAAAGAGATTGCATGAAACAAAAGAATTTATTGTAAGGTAAGATGAACTATATTTATCTTTTTTTTTACATATTTGAAAAACCTAAATTGAATATGAACCGAGTCAAAGAAAAAAGTTAAATAGGTTTCTTTAAAATAAAATTTCATTAAAATAAACAATTTTCATAATATATTATATAATCAATTAGATTATATAGCATAGTTTAGTTATTATATATTTGGAAAAAATACTAAAATTTAACCGTTTGTTATATATCTAGATTTTGTCATTCATAAATCAAAACCCTCTAATTACCTGAAATTGAATCTTCTTCTTCGTCCAATTCTTCATCTCTTTTTATTAACTAAGTCCATTTCGGCTTTGTTAAAAAAAACTTTGAAAATAAAGGTTTTGTTTTACATTTTTAATATATTTATGGATCAAAGACTATATAATATATAACTTAATCTTCGTTATTCGAATTCGAAAGACATTTGAATGTCCATATTACACGTCGGTTGATTTACAGTGATGAAGTTGTTTAATCTTCTATTGAAACTATACATATTCACCACTTTTGAATGGCCATAGTTACTTTTTATTTTTATTTCTTATACCATCCAAAATAATTGGGTTGATTATCTTATATACATGTCATTGTTCCGTTTAGTCAATCCAACTAATAATTCTGATATCTAGAATTTGTTCTCTTTCTCTTAATTTAGACAAACTATAAAATGATCTGAGGTTATTGTATCTTATCGATCTAATTATTCGAAAAGAATAACATCTTATGCAATTTGGATATTTCAATGACATAATTTTATAAATAAATACTACTTCATAAAAGATATATTCTTAAACTGTTATTCAGATAATATTATAAGTATAGTCTTCAAATAATTTCACACATGTACTTTTGATCTTTAAATAATAAATAAAACCATACCAGAATCATGATTGAAGTCTGCTTCATAACTATAACTCTTAACTGGAAAACTGCACTATTTGCCTTCAAACGTTCAAAGGACGAGATGCCATTAATAATCTAGCCTGCAACCACATCTACCACCATGGTTGCATAATAAGTTGGTTTAACGTAAATAAAAATTGTCCAATATGTAGGGCAACATATTTTTAACTTTTCCATTCCAAATAGTAATAAAATTATTCATTTCCGATGCATATACCTTTCATTTCAGAATTACAACGTAAATCACAAAATTTGACAAGTTACCCAACAAATAAACTACACATAAATGTTTCTAAATTAAAAACCGGGCGTAGCCTGGTCAATCCTCTAGTATTTTTAAAAATAACAAAATTTTACATCCGGACCCACTATGAATTGGTGCTTAAAGCAAAACTAAAATTTATGACCCACATAATAAATAATTGTTTTTAAAAATAACAGAATTTCACATTTACAAGTACTTTGGTACCTTGTGATCAAGAAAAAAAAAAGCAAAATACCACTACACTAGAAACACATCTCTGTCCTAAAAATTTAATATTAGTTTTGAGCCTAAATTATGAGCTTCGCCATCTTTAGGTCAGGACAGGCACTGGGATTAAGTTCGTGCAGAATTCTATGGATTCAAAATGACAACAAATGGGACTCAATCAGTAGAAGCTATGCAAATGAAAAAAAAAAATCTTCATGACTATAATGATAACTGTGAGAATCGAAGTAAGGAAAATTCTTTGGAGTAAGTTTGACTTCAGAACACAGAGTCTGTAATGTTTTTAAGCCTTGTGGAGATCTCTCACCTAAGATGGTATACTGGTATTCACATTGCAAGATTTTCAATATATGATACATAAAGCACCAGCACAAGTAAGGCAATTAGTCTCTGTGAGTGAAATCAGATATAAAAGTAGCTGAGAATAGGGTATGGAATTCTTGATCACGTGAGACGTCACATGAGTTTAACTATATGATATATATTATAGGTTTCTAACCATTTACAAATTTTCAATTCCAGGGTGTAACAGTTTATCAACTCAAGGTGGAGATAAGATGGGTTTGGTTTCCTTGAACCACAACCGAAGTGGACGTTTTGGGTTATGGTTCAAGGACTACTTCCCGTTTATAGCTAAATGACAAATGATCTACACGCAATCTATCGACTCAAAAGCTACACGGCACGTTGTGTAACTAAAATACAAATAGGATTTTGAACTTGAACTATCTGCTGTTTAGCTTAATTACACATAAACCAGATGCAAATGCATTAATAGCATTTAGAAAAATGACTTCCTTATGGTGGAAGTCCGTTCTATAATGCTATGCTATTATACAAGAATACAAGGCTCCAAAAAGGAACCAGCTATTGCAAACTTGTTAAGACAAGCCTGGTGAATCCCGATTAGACCCTGCAAGTCTTGGCAAGAGGTTCGCAATCTTTATAGACCTCCAATCCTGGCTGATCAAGTTGGTTTTCCTCAAAGCAAGCGCAACGTTTGCTCATCGAGCCTGTTATTGCTATTTCTAGAGGTCTTTGTACCAATCTCGGCACCCCAACATCACACCAAACCTACACAAATGTGTCTATCCTTTAGTGACCTATGTTTTTAGTGCAACCAAAGATTCACTTCTACGTTCTAATGTCCCCTTTAAATGGAATTGATAGAAGGTAACAGAAACTCATACCTCTCCACCTTCATCTTGACTCCATCGTGAGTTGCAGTCCGGTTGCTTGGCTTCCTCAGTCTTCTGTTTCTCCATGAGTTGTGCCCCTCTGGAGGCTTTTGCTTCAACTCCTTTCAGGTGTTTAGTAGGATTCCCTTGGCTATCATAGTAATGCCCAATGAGCTTCCCAACAGGTCTGAGAATATAACCAAGATAACTTTATTACATGGGGATTAAGGTGAGCAAGAATTACCCATACACCACCTTCTCAGTTCTTACTATGCATCAGCTGTATCTATTGTGTAAATGTAACATCTAACTTACGTGTAGGTTCTGACGTAGAAACCTCGCCAGTCGACAATGCTCTTCACCTGCAGAGATGAAATATTTTTCAAGCCATATCAAACATGTACCAATCTTACCATACATGAATTCGTTGAGCGCACCATCCACTAAACATAGACAGAATTATAGAAAGTCAAACAGTTTACTAGTTCGTTATCTTAGAAAGTAACAGCTATGTTCTGACAAAAAAGGAAAGAAAGTAACAGCTATGAAGAAATAAGCACATCTGGCACTGTGGCACAATGGCAAGATAAAATACAACATTAAAACATTTCCACAATTTTTAGTTGATTGCCAACGTAGAGCTTAAAAAGTATTACCTCACTGCTGGATAATCCACGTAACGAATCTGTAAGCCCATCTCCTGCGCGAGAAAAGATACATATCGTATGACTGAGAAGTTTACAACAGATTTCAGGAACTTGCTGTATAATCTTATGCATATAGCTAACATAGTTTTTAATGATTCTGATTTCTTTATGCATGACTAACATGGTTTATGAGGAACCAAAGATGTGAAATGACAGGAACGCCAGGGAAATGGGCAAATTTCCACATAACATTGGTAAGAGAAGAGATTAAATATCATTCTTTCCCAGAATATCATGTTAATGTCCATAATTACCAAAAGAAGAATAGACGATATATTACTCAATTTCCAAAAAGTTTGTCGGATCAAACAGGTAGTAAGAAAAATCGTACCTGTAAAGTTCCCAGAAATAAATGCACGAGAAGCATCTCTGAGAGCAAGAATGACATTGAGAAAAAAATGCAAGATTAATAACAAAGGATAGAAGAACATATGAGAATCTCTCCACATGATTGATCAAACAAAACAAACCTTCCAGCAAAATGGTTATAACCTCCTCCTTTACCGTAATGAGATTTTCCTTTGCTCACATCAAATACAGATCTGTATCCCATACATAAAGTTACTCTTTTTACGAGTTCATTAGCAGAAGAAAGTATAAGAACTTACCCAAGAATCCCTAAAAGTATAGGTAATGTTTCATCAGTGCCATTGTATAATGCCAATTCTTCAACAGAGAATAGCCTCTTTTGATACTGAGAACAATAACAAGAACACAAAATGAACCATCAATCCAACATATAAAGACATCATGACATTGGTTCTCTATTTCAACAGTAATCTAAACTTAACTCAAACCCATATCATGGACAAGCATGGAACATAGCAAAACACAGAGACAAAACTTCACTGAATTAAAGGACCTTAAGTAATACAATCAAATACGCATTTGAGACTTAGAAAAAAAGAGACTTTAATCTCCAGCTAACTCGTGTATGTTGGAATTTTGATAGTTAAAAGACGAGAAGTAAATACTTGGTGGTGTGGAGACTTAAGGGAAGATCTAAAGTAGATAGCCACGAGAACGACGATCAACGTAACCCCAACAAACGGAGATAATCTCGCCGCCGGAATCATTGATTGGATCCGATTTGTGTTTGTATACGAAAATTCCGAAATCCAGCGAATTTTCTAAACCACATTTAGGATGTGAGGACTTTTTCGCTAATAAACAAAAAATTAATTGTACTAAATTGCAATACTTAAAATATCCAGGGCACATCTGCAATTTCAGCAAGGACCTATGTGTTGTGTCCAGCCAGTCTAGTGATATGATCAGACTGTAGATCGAATACGTATAGATGGATTAGCACGCGGCATAATAAACGAAACCGAAAAACCAAATAGATTTAGTTTTGATTTTTAGAAAAATATCGAATAAAACCAAAAATCAAAATTACCTAACTACTTGTACAATAATAATTTGTACTAATTAATTTTACTTATTCGCTAGACATATGGAAACTACCATATAGTGTATAAATGTGTATATGGCCGTTTATACAGGACTATATGGGGAATATTTTTATAAAAAACAATTAGTTCATTAATATATTAATATATACTATGAAAAATTAATTAAAAGACATGCACACCACGATGTCCCAATCTAAAAGTAAAGTAATGAATATATTGATCGTAATAACAAAAGTCTCTCTAAAATACAATTTCGAATAATAATAAAAAAAAACTTACACAATTTAACTCTTATTTTTGTGTTCTTCTACTCCATATAGATCATCATTAAACTCAAATTCAAAATTAGGAATGCCTGCTTCATCATCAGATACAAAGTCATCTTCATGTAACTCTCTAACTACACATATATCATCTTCTCTATTTCCATATCCAAATCTTCTCTATCATCAACAATCCATGGTGGAGCATTCATAGCATGATCAACATATAATATGTCAATATTTTTTTCTTTATTTTTTTTCTTTTGCTCATCAACCTTGCAAACTGAACATAAACAAGATTGTTCAATCTAGCTACATCAAGCCGATTATGTTATCTTTGTATGTACCTACATGTTCGATAAGACAATACTTAAAATTTTGTGCAAAATATTTTTACCTATTCAAATTCAAAAACGTATAGTAAAGTCTAATCCCTTCAAATGTACTCCAATTTCGCTCACATCCCGATGAGCTTGTAGTCAAAGATAAAATCCTCTTGGCCATTCTTTCAAGTTAGGTACTCCATTTCCATAGGTTTCCCACCAATACACTGAAAATTCTAACCAACGTAAATGACCACATTAGTAGAAAATTAAAAAAAAAATTTATAAAAAACTTAAACATGAATATAATTTCTTAAACAACAAGTAAAAGTATATTTGGAACATAATTTTCCTTCTAACATCCTAAGATGGCCCATGGTTTTCTAAAATTTCAATTCTTTGTTTTTGTACATAGCCATTTCAGAATTAATCACCTGACGTTGTGTGGTGAGGTTGTTTGGAAAAAAACGTTTCTACACTACAATGTTATCATTCCATTCCAAAATTTAATACTCACTACAATGTTAAAAGCCATTATTCCTTTTTAATGTGCCGATCATTTACAATTTTTCCACTCATTGCTACCAAACATACACGTTAATTCATCTCTTTTCTCCAACAAACTTTGCAAAGTAAGGAAAGATGATGAAACCTTGTGACACATGGCCTTACAATATCTTTTCTTTTTGTGAATGATCTCATCACTGCTAGTGTCTTGTGATGAGCATAAATGAAAATTGTGAAGCCTTTAGCCATATCAATAGTTTTCTTGAATTTAGGGAGATTGGAAATGCTTTCAAGTATCATATTGATGGAGTGAATACCACAATCTGTCCAAAAGATATTTGGTTTAAACTCTTTCAATATTTTAGCTGCAACCATATTACTGGTGGCGTTATATGTTACAACTCAAAATACATTTTCTTCTCCAATTTCATCGATGCATCCTTTCACATACTCAAAGATGTATGTACCTGTAAGAGCATCATCAGGCTCTAGAATTGATGCACAAGTTCATGATACTTCTTCTTTTCCTATTCGATCAAGCATATGTCATAACATAGCAACCATACATCTTACACTCTTCTTCTTGTGGTTTCAATAAACTATTAACCCTCTCAATTTCTCCCTTTAATAAAGGCTCTATAAGTTGGTACTGCGCTTGGTGGTATAACTCAAAGGACCGAATTGCCTTATAGCTTCAACCATCATTTTAAACTCATCAGCTCCAATAGCATTAAAAATCACACATGCAACATAAACCCATCTAGCAATATATTGGTGGACCTTATGCAATCTCTCTTTGAACAGAGCATCATTAGTATTTTGCTGCCTAGTTGGAGGACGCGTAGATTCTGGGTCAATATTTGCTGCAAATTTTGTCTATTGGGACCAATTTTCCTTGGTACTTTCTTTGATATCATCTCTTCAAATTTAGTCTCTTCATAAAACTCTCCACCATCGCTAATATTTACCAATTTTTGCAACTCAACAACATATATGGCTGCCTTAGTCTTCTTCTTCTTTTTTGATTTTTCAATGGCATTCTTGCATCTGTCTTGATCTACCTTTGATGAATTCGGACAAGCAAAAACGTTTCCTAGAATTCTAGCAATGTGCTCTTTAATTCCATAAGCACTTCCTGAGAATTCTTTCCCCATAAAGTTAGCATTTGATTTTGTCAGCATTATTTGAATTACACTACATTCCATATTCTCAAGCAACATCTTTTGAAATTATTTCTAAAATTGTAAATTTGATGCTCCCGTAGAATTCACATTTGAAGTAACATAAACAATATCTGAAACAAAGAAAAAAGTCATACTAAATAAAAGAATAAGATCAAAGAAATAAAGAAAATATGTAAGTAAGTAACGTAACTATCATGATCACTAATTCACATATGATTACATTAGAACAACTAATTGGTACAAAAATTTCCAAGTTTTCCACTTGTGTTATTGTTTTTTTGGCCATCACATATCTTATTACAACTTGGGGCACATGAAGAAATTGTGCACAAAGAAGAAGAAAGTTCATGGACTTTTAGGGCTACATAAGATACAACAATATATATGTTCGATGTTGGCAAATATGAGACAAGAGAGAGGAAAAAAACAACAGAGTTTGAAGCGTAACCAAAAGTTCACTTTGTTGTATTATCTTCTGGTCTTGTGCATCTGATTGTGTTCCTTTTTTCTTTGTGTAAGAACCTGAGAAACACCATCACGAAGAGAGTGTGAGTGTGTGTAAAACCCTTTGATTATAGTGGACTTTGGGGAGAAAGAGGCTCGAGACGTACCAGTTTGAATTTCGGGAACTCGTTAAATATGTGTGTCATTCACATTTGATGAAAGCCACTTAGCAAGATCATAAACTCTATAAGTGGTAACAGAGCTCTAGGAGCTAAGGAAGGCTGCTGAGAAGTCAAAGGGAAGGTTAAAGAGATAAGGGTTAACAAGGATGAGTAATACCAGACTAGAGGTGGACATATTTGATGGTATAGATGATTTTTTACTATAGAAAGTGAGAATGTTAGCTCACTTTGGTGTTCTGGGTCTGGAAACCATCTTGACTGATGAGAAGCTGTTGAAGGAGCCTGTTGTTGCTGTTGGAACCGAGTCTACAACTGCAATAAGGGACTCACAAAGGAGCACAACTCAGATCTCAGTTGCAGTTCCAACTCCAGTTCCAGCTCCAGCTCCAGAAATAGACCCTTAAAAGTCTGAAAAATCAGAAAGAGCCAAAGACTTGATAGTGTTAAATGTTGGAAATCTAAGTATTGAGAAATATTACAAACTGCAAGACAGCTGCTGACATATGGTCTACTCTAAACCGGCTCTACATGGAGACATCTCTACCAAACCACATCTACTTGCTACTTAAGTTCTATAGCTCTATAATGATTGATTCGTAAGGTATCAATGAAAATGTTGATGATTTTCTAAAATTGGTTGCAGATTTGAATAATATAGGTGTAGAAGTATCTGAAGAAGTTCAAGCAATCTTGTTACTCAACTCACTCTCACATAAGTATGACCAGCTGAAGGAGACGTTGAAATACGGTATAAATATGATGGGGTTAAATGAGGTTATTGGAGCTGTAAAGTCAAAAGAACGAGACCTGTTGGAAAAGGGAAAGTTGTCAAAGTCACAGAATGAGGGTCTGATTGTGGAAAATAGAGGCATATCAGACAAAAAATCATATAAAGGTAACAAACAGTGGAGAGGCAGATCAAAGAGCAAAGCCAGATCAAAGTCATAGTCAAAACATAATACAAAAAACAAAGGTTATTTCATATGTGGGAAAAAGGGACAATGGCACTCAAGGTTAGGACATGCTAGTTTGAAGAACATGCATATTCTGGTTAAAGAAGGATACCTACCTCAGAAGGAAGTAAGTAAGTTGGAATTTTGTGAGAGTTGTGTTCTTGGGAAATCTCATAAACAAAGTTTTCCAACTGCAGCACACACCACTAAGGATGTACTAGAATACATACATTCTTATTTATGGGGGTTACCTTCTAATCCAGAAAGTCTAGGAGAGTGCAAATATTTTGTGAGCTCTATTGATGATTTTTCTAAGAAGGTCTGGGTGTATTTTCTGAGGAAAAAATATGAGGCTTTTTAGAGTTTCAGAGAATGGAAATTGGCTGTTGATAATCTGACTGGGAAAAAAGATCAAGTGTCTTGGAACCGACAATGGACTTGAATTTTGTAATTCACAGTTTGATGCTTTATGCAAAGAGGTTGGAATTTGAAGGCACAAAATATGCACCTATACACTACAACAAAATGGTGTATCAGAGAGAATGAACCGGACTATCATGGATAAAGTCTGTAGCATGTTAGTTGAAACCGGTGTGGTCATGTTTTTTGGGCTGAAGCATCATCTACAGCTGTGTACTTAATCAATAGAACTCCAACTCATCTATTGATTTCAAGTTACCCGAAGAAGTGTGGAGTGGATCCAAACCAGACCTCAGTCACCTTAAAAGATTTGGTTGTTCAGCCTATGTACACGTGACACAAAACAAGACAGAACCTAGAGCTGTGAAGGATACAAAATATGGATGCCTGAAGAAGGAAAATGCATTACTAGTTGAAATGTTGTGTTCCATGAGGAAGAACTGTATAAGGATACACTACAAGGCTTAGTTAAGGAGTCATACTAGAATCATAAACTTGAATAGAGAGAAAAGAAGAAAACTGGGAAAAGGGTATCATTTCAGCAAGGATCCAATCAGGGGACCATCAAGTGATTATTCTGATTCAGATGAGACATCTTCTGAAAATAGAGACAATTCTAAAGCTGGAAGTTCGGGAAATTCAGAAAGTGCTGAAAATTTTGAAAATTCATAAAGTAGTGGAAACTTGAAGGTCTCTGATTATGATAAGGAAGTTAGTGAGTCTGAAAATGAGCCGCTTTTGGAATATTATCTATTGGCCAAAGATAGGAAAAGAAGGAGTAACATAAGACCACCATCTAGGTTTGAAGATAGTGACTTTGTGGCATATGCACTTTCTGTCGCATAAAATGTTGAGAATGATGAACCTAAATCATATGGGGAGGCCATGAAAAGCAGAAAAAGAATGTACTGGGAAAATGCTGCAAAAGAAGAAATGGATTCTCATAGGAGAAGCCACACTTGGGACCTTATATAAAAACCTAAGAAAGCTAAAGTGTTGGGCTGTAAGGGGGTGTTCAAATTAAATCAGGAAATTACTAGAGTTGAGAATGAGAGACATAAAGCCATACTTGTAGTAAATGGTTTCTTGCAACAAAAGGGTGTGGATTTTAATGAAGTTTTCTCTCCAGTGATTAAAGATGTATCAATCCGATTAATGCTGTCAATTGTGGTAAATTTGGATTTTGAGTTAGAATAGATGGATGTCAAGACAACTTTCTTACATGGAAAACTAGGAGAAAGGATATTGATAGCTCAACCTGAAGGATTTATACAGAAAGGATATGAGGACAAAGTATGTCTATTAAAAAGTCCTTGTATGGACTAAAGCAGTCTACTAGGTGCTGGAATCAAAGGTTTGATCAATTCATGAATGAACAACAATTTGAGAAGCTCTAGAGACCCGTGTGTCTACATAAGAAATGTTCAAATAAACCAAGCTATTTATCTACTTCTCTATGTAGATGATATGCTAATTGCCTCAAGAAATATGAAGATCATTTAGGATTTGAAAGAAAAGTTATGTGGTGAATTTGAAATGAAAGATTTGGGTAAAGCTTCCAGGAATTTGGGAATGGATATCGTAAGGGACAAAGAGAAGGGTTTTCTAAATTGTCTCAAGAATCTTATGTGGAGAAAACTCTCAGAACTTTTGGAATGGAAGAAGCCAGATCAATTACTACTCTACAACAGCATATTCAGATTAAGAAGTTTGACTGAAGAGGAGACAAGGGAAGAAGCATATTTTATGAAGAAGATTCCATATGCTAGTGCAGTGGGGATCATAATGTATGCCATGATTGGCTCTAGACTAGACTTGGGTTTTGCTGTTGGATTTATCAATTGGTTTATGAAAAATCCGGGCCAAGAACTTTGGGCAATTGTGAAGTGGGTGTTGAGATATTTAAAGGGAACAAGCTCACAGTGTTTAGTTTTCAAAAAGCATTCAATATTTGAAATTAAAGGTTTTTTGGATTCTGATTATGCTACAAATATTGGGGGAAACACAATTTCATGGAATCATGTTTGTAGTCTGTCGTTGCTCTCTCCACCACTGAGGCAAAGTACATATCTATAACAGAGGTAGTTAAGGAAGGAATTTGGCTAAGAAGTTTGTGCAGTGAGTTGGGGTTTAGGTTAGACTCATTTAAGATTCATTGTGACTCACATAATGCATTGGCTTTAACAAGAAATTCAGTGCACCATGAAATAACCAAACACATAGCTACCAAATTCCATTTCATTAGAGATAAAGTGGCAAATGGAGAAGTGACATTATCCAAGATTCATACTACCATTAATGCAGCATATTTTTTTACTAAAACTGTACCTGGTTAGAAGTTTTAATTCTGTTGCAGCCTTCTGAATATTCATTAAGGCAGACACGGCTACATGTAACTCCATGAAAGCCTCACAGGAAAAATCAATGGTCAAGAATCGATTTTTTCTGTAAGTGCTTTCTCAAGTATTAAAGTACACCGAAGAAAGGAAAAGTGGGATAAGAGATGGAGTTACCAGTGAAGATATGAGACCAAAGAAGACAAAGATTGGTCTCAGGTGGAGTTCCTAACAAAAAAAAATAGAGTGAGATTTAACACGAGAAACCAAATATTCTTTCAATTGGAAATGAGGTGAAGAAAAAAAGGTTGGTAAATGTGAGTTAAATGCTCATCGATGTGGTTGAGAAGTGGTTCTGGAAATTAAATGCTTATGTGGTGTTTAAGGAGAAGTAGCTTCAAAAAAAAAGGAGGAACCAAAAATCTCAGCAAATCAAGGAAGAAGGTCTTACCTAAGACCAAAGAAGGAGCTGTGTGTGGAAAGTTGTCAATAGATCTCACTCATGGAAGATGGAGAAGCCACATGCAAAAAATTGAAAATTAGTCTCATGAGATTTTTTTTTGGGAAGAGCCTAATCTAATTTCATCACAAAAACGACATGAATTGGATTAGAGGTAATTGAGAGATAAGAAGAGCTCTGAGATGAACCCACTAAAAGCAGCGATGGAAGAAATCGTTGAAGGTAGAAGCATCAATGGAAACATGTTGTTGAAAGGGAAAGTGGAAACAAAAGAGAATCATTATCACGTGAAGGAAAGTGAGGTGATGATAATTGGTTATGTTGATGAGGCCAAAAGGTGGAGTTTGTTATTGTTTTTTGGCCATCACATATCTTATTACAACTTGGGGCACATGAAGAAATTGTGCACAAAGAAGAAGAAAGCTCATGGACTTTTAGGGCTACTTAAGATACAACAATATATATGTTTGATGTTGGCAAATATGAGACAAGAGAGAGGAAACAACAACAGAGTTTGAAGCGAGAGTTCACTTTGTTGCATTATCTTCTTGTCTTGTGCATCTGCTTGTGTTCTTTTTTTCTTTGTGTAAGAACCTGAGAAACACCATCACGAAGAGTGTGAATGTGTGTATAAAACCCTTTGATTAGAGTGGATTTTAGGAGGAAGAACCTCCTATGAGACGTACCGGTTTGAATGTCGGAAACTCGTTAAATACGTGTGCTATTTACGTTTGATGCAAGCCACTTAGCAAGATCATAAACTCTATAACTTGGTATCTGTTTTTTTTATCGTTAATTACAACACTAATTACAATAATAGCATCAGAAATTTTATTTAAAACTTGGGTAAATTGATTCCCAAAACCAATCTCAGGTACAATACTAAAAGTTATAAAGCAGAAAGTTCATACTATAAAACAGAGCACTATAAAAGACTAAAGTAGATCGATAAAAAGGATATAAGAGCGAAAAGAAGATGACACCTTAAACAGTTAAAGTCTTAGAGATCGATTAGGAGATAAAAACGCTTGACAATTGAAACTAAATAAAAAATTGTAAGTCGGTAAATAAGGTGGAGCTTAGAGACGTGGGAAAAAGAAAGAAAAGGTTTAAGTTATTAAGTTTGGGTAAATCTAAACGACATAGTTTTGCTAAGAAATTTTTTTTTGTTAAAATTTTTGAAAACCGAGTATACAGTGTATATATGCCGGCCGTATTGGTTTTCACCATATAACTCTACTGTATAATATAAATACAGTATTGTGCCTCATCATACACCATATATACCACCGTACTGATCATATTTTAGAAGTAATTATATTTTTCAGATATTTGGTTACTTTTCGGGTATGTGTTATGTCTAGTAATATGAATCAAACTTTAAATCTAATACGTAGAAGATGGATGGATCTCTCCAATAATTTGGAATATCAAAAAACCCCTCATACAATATATTAGTTAACAAAACAATCAAAAACTTATCAATCTTTTGAGAAAATTTGGAGGGTGGATTTTAATAGATTTAGAAATCTTTATACATTTGAAAATCCATTTAGATTTCTTTGATTTGAAAATCATAAAAAGTGAACTTGAAAAACAAACTACCAAAATTTAAAAATCAAACAAACTAGAATTAAAAATTAAACAAACTAGATTTTAGAAATCAAAGTACCTAGATTTCATAATACTATATAACATATTTTGAATTTTTTGTCATCATTGATGTCTCTCCGTCAAATCTAACATACTTCACCACGATATGATTTTTTTCAAGAAATTCTTTGAGAACTTATTCTCCATTTTCGTTATCTTCAGGTAAATTATTCATCCGATAATATTTTCGAAGAAAAGTATGTAATCTAGCACATACAAATACAAAGATTAGGTTGATTTTACTTATTATTTTTTAACTTTCTACCATTGCTGAGCTTTTAATTCAATAGTTTTTAACATAAAGTAATAAATCTATATTGGTTTCTTAATGTACGCAAAGAGAAGTATTTATAAATAAATAAAAAAGCATTTTTCTCGAGTCCTACTCAAATAAATCTAATTTTTGGGACTCCTAATTTTTTAAATCACATATTATAATAGTTTTTTAAATTTAAATTATAGAAACCTTCACTTTTTGATCTTTGTAAATAACTTTTTTAAGAATTAAATTATTTTTTAGTGAGAACTAACTTATTTCAGAAATTACATTAAATTTATTTCCAATTGTTTTAC